>JAKSZP010009922.1:0-37265 GCA_022478985.1 Massospora cicadina | reverse complement strand
TTTTTGGGCGGAAAAGTATGTTGAAGAAATTTTCACCTTCCTTTATAGACTTACCTATGTTCAATACTTTGATTCTGTGTTGGTGTTCAAAGATGAGATTCTTAAATTCGGGCTGAAATTTCTGCCCATTTGCATCCCAATTAGGCTATAGCCAGTTCTCGGAGTATTTATCTCCAGGTGGTCTAGTTCTGCCAAGGTACACTTGATTGTGGCTGTGTCCGCGGTGTACTTACGTGATGCAAGATGTCAGGTTTTGTTGATTAAATCTTTTTGAAATTTTCCCATGTTCTGATGGGATCCGAAGTGAATGGGGCTGTGAATTCTGGGTTTGTAGCCTTGTTTTCAACCCAGTCAGATATCTCAGGCAATCTTATATTTTCTGGGTGAAGCTTTCTCTAAGGCGACACCTGTGTGTGGGATTGGGTTGGCGCTAATTGCACCATAACTAATGGTGATCAGAAAGATTGATCGTTTTTGTTGTAAATTTAGAGATTCTTGAGTGGTGGGATTGTGGGATGAGGATATGGTCAATATGACTCATTGATATGAGCAGTCCCTCATGTATGTTGGGTCTTGTCATATGGGGAAGGATTGGTAAATTGGGAGAAAAAGCATCCTGTAAGCCAAGAGATGCCTTCATTGTGCAATATTCAATGTGTCCAGGTGGGTATCCCCTGGGATTAGGCCATCAATCCATATTGGGGTTATCCCAGCAGTTGAAATCGCCTAACATGATGATATCTGGTGGGAGGGTGAGGGTAGAAATTTTTTCAATTTTTTTTTCTCTTGGTTGCAGTGCACGGTGTGTAGATACATGCTAACGAAATTATTTCATCTTGGCATGTGATTGTTGCTACCAGGACTCGACTGTGCAAGTGTGATGAAATATTTGTAATTTTAAATTTTTGTTGTTTTGGACTATCACCCCACAGTGAGATGTCCATACTGATTGTGATGGTGTGACCCTGGTTGACCAGGATTCTTCTTCCCCTTGTAGGCAGTGGGTTTCTTGGATGGCCAAGATGTCTACAAGAGGTTTTTGCAGGAATGCCAGCTTTTTGGCTTGGGACATATGAGCCATGGCTCCCATGATATTTAACGTCCCTATTGACACTGAGGTGCCCGTGGCGCCTTAGGAGCGGTTGGGAGGACCCTCTGGTCCTATCCCACCGCGGCTCATTTTGGCCATGCTCCGCATCTGTACTCCAACTCTTTCACTGCCTTTGTTGGTCCTTGATCTGACCCAATGATTCAAGGGAATTGCAGTTTTTTGCATTTGCATCAACTTTTCCTGCACAGGTCTCATGTTGATTTGATGCAGGTTGTTGATTGGATTTTAAATTTTTGAGGTTCAACTTTGTTGCATTGTGCACCGCATTTTCACCCAAATTGCAGTTGCATTGTTCCTCAATATGTGCATGACTGATGACGCTTTGTGGCTCATTCTGGTTACTGTGAAAATTTTCGACCTGGGCATATTGTTCTGATTGGTTGGTTTGGTGAATATCTGAAATATCCTCCTAAATTTGTCCGTGGTTAATGGCGGATTCCGCGTGTGCCGCCACTTCAGCCGCTACTCTCTTGTGGGCTTTTTGTGCTGCTTTACGCTGTTTGTTTGTAACTGGGTCCACGATGGAGTATAGTCCATCTTCACCCCAGCGGAATGGGTGGTGGCCATCAGTCATTTTGGCGAAGTTTTCATTATCTTCGTCCATAGCTGCTTCACAAAAATTATATTCCATTAAGCCCTCTTTTACAAGGCATGCATGTTCCTTGTGGCCCAGTGAGCCACAGTGGTTGCAAATGGGTGGTGTGTGTTCCGGTGTAACTCAGAATGCAGCTGACTGGCCCCCATCTGCAAAGTGAAATTCTGCTGCGCGGGGAATTCTGGATAAATCCTCTTCCACTTCTGGGAAGGGGTTGATTACAGTGATAGATTTGCCTGTGCACAGGTTGGGCATTAAGCGAAATTGCTGTAATTCAAGTTGTTGGATTTCTCTGTAGGCCACAAGACCTTTGCAGATCTCCTCCTTGATTACCTTATGAGGAAGGTTGGTGGGGAGCGAGTCAAAGGAGATGAACAAAGTTTTTGCTTTGTTCCATCTGGTGCACGCGGTGCGCACAATTTTTTTGCCCTCAGGGAGGGCAATTTCCACGCAGATTTTTGCTGCGGCATTGGCTTCATTGGCTGTTTCAAAACCAATATTGATCTAGCCGCGGCCCATGTTGTTGGTGGCTACGTACACCGCGTGAGGGAAAAGTGAGGGCTGTGCCTCACATGTTTTCTCCCACAGGGTTGGTGACTCATCCCCAAGGAAGAGTCTGATCCCATGTTCCACCTTTGACAAAGGTTGGTTAAATTGAATGTACATGTATTGCACGTGCTTTACAGTAAATACCATAAACCCAGATGGTGTCTGAGTTTGCAATTTCTTTGCAGATTGGGTTCCTGGTCCCCCATTCAGGGCGTTTCTTGCCCTTAGTTGCACCGTTAAGTGCACCACTTGCTGTGACGCTCACCCATGTTGTATTATTTTTGTTATTAATGTCGCCCATCTTTCCTGTGTGTGATTATCCAAATTTGCTGTTTGGTCAAATTGTAGTAACTAAAGTGATTGTTATGAGAAAGAAAAGCTATTTACCAATATGGGTGGAAAGACTAACTTACACTAAGTGGTATAGCTGTGGTGTACTGCGCTGTAGGTGCAGTACTTCACAGGCAGGCGGATGTTCTCTCTGGGCTTGTACTAATCACTCTTAAATTTAGAAGTGTAATTTATGAGAGAAAAAAGGATACTTTTGTAAGTATTGGTCCAGTATAAGATCATTAATTAGAGGTATATAAAAATGTACTTGGAAGTGATGGATTTCAATTGTTGGACTAATACAACTCTGGATAAACTTAATTCTGCCATTGGTGAAGAAATAGCTTTGAAGCAACTTTTGACATATGTCCTATAGCTGAGAGTATATTCAAAATCCAGGCAAGTATGAGATCATAGCAGGATGAGCTTAAATCATTATGGTTGGTTATTGTTTTTCATATTTTGACTTATAAAATCAACTAAAAATGATAAATTGAAATATTTTAAATGGCAAACAGTAATTTTAGCATATTTTGAGAAATAAAAACAACTAAAATTTTTAAAATGAATTATTAGTGCATTTGGTTATGAGAGACCATATATTTTATTTACAATGAGTTTTTAATTTTATAGAGAAATAGTGAGGGTTCAAAAGGTTATATAAAATAGGAATTTTTAATAAAATTGGAAAAAAATCTACCTTTTAGAATGCACTGTTTTTTTGAAAAAAGAACTGGGGGTAAAGTTTTTTTGGGTTAAAAAGGACCTTTCATAAAAAAACATTTTGGAAAAAACAATCTTCTTTAAAAAAAGGCACTGAAAAGTATGAAATAATCAAGAAATTATGCCTCTTTAATAAAACCCTTTTTGAAGTTGGCGCCATATTTTAACTGACTTATAATAGGAATTTATTATATATAGTTAGCACTATATATTTTAAGTTGCTTATAGTTTACACTTGGACCCAATCCAGACTTAAGATATAATTTGTAATTTTGAGCAAAACTCTATAAGTCAGGTTGGAAGATGGCACCAACCCAAAAAAAGGTTTTTATTGAGGAGGCATATATGTTCAATTATTTCATATTTTAGTGCCTTTTTTTAAGTAAGGTTTTTTTACATTTTTTTGATATTATAGATTTTCTAAAATAGGTAAATACATTTGTAGAGATTTTGGACAAATTGAGACAATATGTCATAATTTTTTAAATATTTTTTCTTGCCTCCTAGCATTCAACAATTTGTTAATAGTCATATTTGGGCCCCATGAGAAATTCAACTGAATCACACCGGGCAACAAGCATGTTAAACTATCAAATCAACCAAATATCAAATTGCTCAGCCATAATATACTGATTTCCAATAAAAACATACAAAATTTTCACTTCTTACATATGAAACTTTTTATTTCATTATAGAAATTAAAATTCTGTCTTTGTGGTGCACATGGACCCCCTCCCATCCACCAATAGACAAATTTTTAAGACTCTACATGCCATAATTTTGGTTTGCATTGCTCACACATATGTACATACACACATACACACTTTCTTTTATTATTATAAATAAATGAAACCGCTTACTCATTGAATTGAACATATCAAATTGATTAATTACTGGCCACTTACCCAATTCATTTGAACCTACCAAATCAAAATTAAATACTACCAACCACTTATCCAAAACAAATTGACCCTATTAATTTACTCTTACCATCAAACCACTTGGCAAAGCCAAAGAACCTATCAAATTAACAAAGAGAACCAACCACTTGGCAAGAACCAATTGAACATTAGAAACAAATTTCATTAACTCCTCAGGCAAAATAAAATTAAGTTATATCCAATCATTCAAAAATTACTAACTCTTAGATAATTCAATTTAAACTTCAAATTAATAAAAAACTACAAACCACTTACTAAAACTGTTGGATCTATTAAAATTGACCCAAAAAGCACCAACCACTCAGTAAATTTAATTTAAACTCTATTGTATCAAATAAATGCCACCAACTATAACCAAAATATCTCTATTAAAAATCAGTGTGTTTATATATGTGACATATCATATTTTAAACTACTGAAACATTTTTAACCCAACTTGTTACAAATATTTTATAATTTAGGGGAAACAACTTAACATCTAATTTTAAAAAATACTAATAAAAAGCAAGTAGAGTAGTTTTAATAAAGATTAATGGACAAATAATAGTTATACTAAAATATTCTAAGGTTTAAGCTTTTTTTGTACTTGATTAATAACTACTCAAAAATGTAGAACTCAACATTTTATAGTTTTAAAGCAAAATTAAAGTATACACATATACATTAAGTTAAAAGTACCTTATTAACTATTTTGGCTCACCATTCTATTTTTAGTTTTCAAATGATCACTTGCAATATCAGATTTAAGTAATCTATCTATATATCTGTATTAAATATATATCTAATTTAGTTATAGATTTTTACAATTATATAAGATTGGTGCGATTGAGTCTTTTTAAATTTTTCAATTTTCTTTGACATTATAAGTACTTGTTATTTAATAAACTGTCTGAGCATTGTCACTGTTTAACCAATCAAAATCATTCTATTAGTTTAATGCATTACCTAAGCATAGCCACTGGTTAATCATATTAATAGGATCATATATACATATACACATACTTTTCTATTATATATATATAGATATTATAGATAGTTGTGGTATTATCTGGCATCGTCTAGATAAATAAAAACAATTTGAATTCTGTATTCAAGATTTTATATGATGGATAAACCAATAAACTGCTTTTCTAAAACTATAAAACATATCAAAGCAACCAACCACCAACTGCTTGGTAAACATAAGCTAAACTTAATGAAACAACTAAAAGCCACTAACAACTAATCAATTAATTAACTTCTTAAATTAACCAATCACTATTATTTACTAAACCCATCAAGCTTATTAATCAACCTGAAACTACCAACTGCTTGGTAAACCATTTTCAATATTGAATTAACCAAACACCTAACTTCTCAACTAGAACAATATACTGATTAACACTAATTATATATGTAGTCTTCACTTCTTACATATAATTTTTATTATACTATTATTATTATAGTTGTACTGATTCAGAAACCTTTGCAAGCATGAATGCGACTAGTCACTAAAGTTTTATTGAAATTGGATAAATAGTATAGGAATGCATATATTACAAATAAAGAATCAGATAAAAAGGATTTATTTTACTTGCTTTCCTTACCTCATAATCTTGCTTGTCCTAGAATCTTATATCCTTTATCTAACACACTTCCTGACATAACCTACTGATTAATTTTTCATAGTTACTAAGGTTGGATGATAATACAATACTCTACCATTTTTTAATTTTTATAATAGTAAAAGAGTTTATACATAAATAAAAAATTTACTTGTTTTTAATAGTAGTTGGTATATTGTTACAGCTGAGAAATTTAATAATTTGTTAATTCAATAGTTTAAATGGTCATCTAGTACTAAAAAAATAGTTTAAATGGTTTTGCTAAGCGGTTGGTGGTCATTTAGCTAATCATCAAATTGATCGTTTTAGTAAGTAGTAAGTGATTGGATGATTAGTAGTTTATATGATTTTTTCAAGCAGTGGGTGGTTCTAGGTTGATTTAATAGATCCAATTAGTTTTTGGTTAATGGCAAGTAGTTTTTCCTAAGTATTTCAACTTTAAGAAATTTTACATTATTAAAGGTGTAAGCTGGTAAAATTTTAGAAAAACAAGGCTAAAAAGCCAAAAATAGCCTTTTAATTTTTGTTTTTTTTATTATGGTAGATAATAATTAATCTTATTTTCATGATAGTGGAAAAAGTAAGTTTAGACCAGCATACCAGTCTAAATGCCAAAGCACCCAAATGGCAAGCCCAAATACCAGAGGCACTTCTGCTTGAATGACGTTTATTTTTGCTGTAAAATATTTTGTCAATGATCGCCCATAGAATATAAATGTGAAAATGAACCTTGCAAAAAACCCAGCAATCACAGCCCCAGGGCCTATGGATTTTCATGTTTGTTTTGAATTGGATTAGGATGGGTGGTATGAATTTTTCATTGTTAAAGTAAAGGTTTTTTTTGGGGGGGGAACGGGATTTTTATTGAATTTTAAAATGGAAAATTAACTGTCAATTTTCTCAATGTATTACAACTGTTTAAATAATGATTGATTTGCGGAATAGCTTAGTAAAGCTCAGGATCAGAGCCCTCAAGAATCTTCCTAACCTGGTGAACTTTGAGTGGGGGAGAACAAATTTATTTTTGAACTGATTTCAAAATTATCAACAGTGGGCTGAGTTGCTGTTGGTTTGACCTTAGACGCCTGAAATGCAGTTTCACCATGTTTCTGACTGTTAGTGCAATGGCATCTTACCTGACAGGTGATGGGAACCTCTCAAGGCCACTCCATGTAGGGGAGGTCCCAAGAGGTCAAAAACAGGTTCAGGATACCAAACCTGCCCACATCCAGTTGCTTTGGCATCCATTTAACCAAGCAAGATGCAATGAACAATGATCTTGTTTTGAGGAGAGGGTTCTGGGCTGGTGGCAACAATTGAGATGGAGGTAGATGCCTGTTGGTGTTTGTCCCCAATGGTTTTGAGGGGAGTTCCAAATTGGAAACAACATTTCCCAAAGGCTAATGTCATTGGTGAGTTTAACCAAGTATTTATCACTGGACGCATTTGTATTAAGAGGTAAACGCCTGTTGGGCTTTGTCCTCAATGTTTTTAAAGCAGGTTTTAAACCGATGACAACATTTTCCAATGGCCCAATGCCATTGGTGAGTTTTGCTGAGAATTCAACACTTTGTTTCTCATTTACTGAATGTGCAAGTCTGTCAGGCTTTGTTGCTGAGAGTTCAAGACTTCTGGACCTTGATGTTGAAAGCTCAGTGCCATCAGCTTTATAAGATCATTTTGACACATGGAGATGGAAACTTCCAGTTATTTCTGCACAAAATTCCTCAAGCTATAACAATTTGGCAAGGCAATTGCAGAGACAGGTGGTGGGATTTTCAAGAGGAGGGCTGTTACCCATTGCTCATCTACCACATGGGTGAGATTGCCCTGTGAGCTGGGAGGTACCATTACTCTTTTTGGACCCCTTTTCATAGGAAATGGGAACACCGCCTAGTATAGGCAAAGGGAACGCTCTCCCAGACTTACACCTATGAGCTAGTTTAGTTTGTAGCTAATAGCAATTAAGGTATTTAGTTTGTTTTAACCTAGTTTAATAAGAGTACTTAGTTTAATTAAATTTTTTATATAACTAAAATAATTCAATTTATAATAAATTCTATATATGAAAGCTTATGAAAGCTTATTAGATAAAAATAAATTAGATAAAAGATATAAATAAAGAAGACATATATATAATTTGAATGAATTGAATTGACTAAATAGATTGAATCTAAATTATATTTGCCAAAGCCTATTCACTGACTCATCACTGTATCTCAACAATGACAAAGCCTAGATATATAAAACTTTACATAGATTTTTACTAGATACTGTAGATGTGCAATAAGATGGTGTTTGACAAAATTCAAGATTTAAGGGGGTTTTAAAGGGGTCAAAGAGAAAAAACTATCTTAATATATATAAATCGTTACTTTTCTCTCATTGCAATCACTAATTGCAACAAATTTGATTCATTACTAAGTAAGGTTTGTAAACTCTTTGAGGAGATTAGTGTGCACCCAATGTTGGGTAACAGTTGGGCTAGAAAATAAAAGGCACAGGATCAGGCTCTGCACTGTCCAAAGTTTGTAAACGCCCAGCGACACTGGTGCCTAGATAAAATAAAGGTAGTTAGTATTTACATGGAGATTTTATCCTGATAAGAAAAGTGTAACCAGTTCATCAATACTCTGCATTCCCAGCCCCTTTCATCAGTGGAGCATGGGGTTCAAGTTTTTTCTGAATATTAATCAAACAGAACCTTGGGGAAAGTTCTGTGGAGATGTGCACAACCATTTCCTGGCTGCAGTATATGAGCACTGCACTTCATGACCCACGTTTGGCTAAATCTCAGGTTTGAAAAAACAAGCAGCAGACAAAGCCGCGCAGGTGCGTGTGGTGATAGATCTCCCAGATAGTCAATGGGTGGTTGAGATGAAGCACACTCGTTGGACCAAGTCAAACCAAAATTTTTCAACCTTCAACTTTCTCCCCACAACAATAAAGTGCACAGTGTTGGAGCTCCACCTCAAGGATGGGCTTAAAAGCTATGAGGAAATTCAATCCTTTGAAATGCAATGCTTTATGCTCATGCCAGACCTGTGCATGGGAAAAGCAATTGCTGTGATCACCCCATTTGCAATTATTTTAAAAAGATCTGACCCAAATCCCCGCACCACAGTTGTGTTCATTAATAGACAGGATCCTGTTCATTCCACGTCACAGTAGATAGAGCGCCCCTATCTGCACCTTTTGTTGTGCCTTTGGCCACAAGGCCCACACCTGCCCCACCAAGGAGGGCATCACACAAAACAAAATCCTCCCTGAAGCAATGGGCAGTGCATACACCCATTATGAACTGATATAGACACTGACACCTCCTTCCCATGGGGCGTGCAAAGGTGTTACATTCAGGTCAAACATGTGTCCCCACAGAAATGCAAGAAGGCCAAGAAGGCCCGCAGAGCATCATCCAAGACAGAGACCACATCACATTTGTGATCACATCTGCCTAGACCCAGTATGACATTGAGTCATTTGTAGCTAGAGTGGATCATGAATAGTTCACCAATCAGATTGGGCCAACCAACATGAGGACTTGATAGGTGAGTTGGCTTTACCCAAGCAATATTACTAAGCCTCGATCATAACCAGTTCTACCACTCATTTCCCTCCAAAATTTTTGTTGACTGTTGATGGTACGCAGCAGTAACACAATAACCCAAAAATTTGGCAGAAGGCAAATTCCTCCAAAATCAAGGAACGTACCAAAAATCCTGAAAGCGCGCTTAAGGACTGCTATAACAGAACTGACTCTGTTGCTTCCCGCACACATGGTGCCATGTCATAGGATGAAAACAAACTAGAGGATGGGCAATGGTGCCCTTCCCATAGCACCTAAGGTGCGATGGGGAAAGCCTTCACAATAGGGACATTGAACATCGCTGGACTCAAGGCCTCACCATCCCAGGCTAGGAAAATGAGTTTTTGAAATAAAGTACTTGTGGATATCCTGGACATTCAGGAAACCAACTGTCCACATAGTGCCAAGGAATTATGGGCAACCATTCTCCTCCCCTCACTTTCTTTTTGGTCGCCACAATGTTGGGTGCTTATACTTGCAACCCAAAAGTTTAAATTTATTTATAAACATTCTTACCTTGATGACCATGTGCTTGTGGTGTCCTTTTTGTGGGGCAACAAAGTGCACGCTATTACTAATATTTATGCCTAACCTGTGCGTAATCTCATTAGATTTTCTCTCAGCCATTACTTTCCTCCCACTTCCTCATAACCTATTTGTGGTAGGTGACTTGAACTGTTGGGCCAACCCAGCCACTGACCGCTAGCCTTCTGCGCCTGCCCCCTGCAGGAGCACATAGAACTCTACGTTCTAAAAGCCACTTTTGGGCTGATTGATACCCTACCTAAACATGTAACGCTGCTCCCACAGCATGTCCCGTCCCCATGTGCATAATGGTCAGCTGAGAAAATGTCCCGCATTGAACTTATTCTTGCCCCGTTGAACTTTCAGTTTCAGGTTGCACACTTTATGACAACAAAAATCAATTTCTCTGACCACAAAGTGGTGTCAATTTCCTTCTCTTTGATGCACCCAGCGGCACAGACGCCAAAGTGGTTCAAACTTTGTCCAGCTGAGATCACGTCACCCAGGTTTTTCTCATGGGTGGACAATGAAACTTTGGCACTGGATTTAGCCACACCGTTCTGTGCAGATCCACTTATTACCTGGTCAACCTTCAAAGCAAACACCATCCATCAAGCATGCCACCTTTCATTGAGTTGCTCTTGAGATGCACTAGCAGTCATTAAGTGCACACTTGCAGAAGTGGACCACCTGGAGTTTAAAGTCCCAGCTGCAGGTTACAGCCAAGCTTGGGATTATAAGTGGGAAGAAGCGTCTGCTAATCTAAATGCACTGGTAAGAAAACACAAACATCACGCTGTGTTCAGTACAAGGCAAAAACTATAATGGTGGGCGACACATGCATCACCTATTTTTTCCAAAAATTCTTTGCATCATTAAAGAGATTGTCCTGCACACAGGTAAGGTGCTGGACCACTCCATCAATGATACTCCAGCCAAAGTGGCAATCAAAGTTTGAAACTATTACTCAAAATTGTATCGCTCTAATTTAGTCAAACTAACCAAAGTTGACAAATTTCTTGACAGCGCACAGATCTGCACCATTTCCCATTATCTGGAGTTGATGAATTTAATTTCTCAGGATGAACTCTGCTATGCAATTTGCGGTGCACCATACAGGAAATGCCCAGGTCCAGACGGGATTCCTTATGAGTTCTATAATAAATATTTTAATTATTTCTCCTTCTTACTGTTTGCCTCAATGAATCGGTATTTGTTAGAAACGCGCCTACTTTCTGGGGGCCAGGATGCGTTCACAATAATGCTGTATAAAAAAAGGTATAAGCTGTACTTGGACAACTGGCTCCCCATTTCATTTACTAATACAGATACTAAGTTATTTAACAAAATTATGGCAACCCGCCTAGGGAAGTTGCCTCTGATCTCATTTCCTCTGAGAAATTTGGTTTCATTTCCAAGCGGTCTATATGATACAACATACACACTGTAGCCAACGTCTTCCAATCCATGGCTACTGGGGCACTTGTTTTTTAGATCAGCAGAAGGCATATGATAGTTTCAACTTGGATTACCTCAAAGCTTGCCTCCACAAGTTCCACCTCCCCCATCAGTTCATTAATTAGGTGATGTTGCTTATGTAATCCGCCACAATGGCTATGCGTGGCCCTGGCTTCCTCACTGAGTTTGCCTTAAAAGGGGCCTCCGCCAAGAGGACCCTTTGAGCCCTCTCTTATATAACTCCAGCCTTGACCCACTTTTATACAATGTGAATGCCCGCCTTACTGGGTGTCCACGTGCAAGGCCAAGCACTGGTTAAGATGTTGGCATTTTCTGGAAGTTTTGAATTACACTTCCAATGGGGCAGGTTGAATCTTGAAGTTACACTGGGCGGATTCTCCAAAAAAGCGATAAAATAAATTGGAAAATACAGATTAAAACTTGACCTAATTTTTTTAAAAAGAGAGAAAAATTATAGGCTTTTTTATGGTTTGTAATCTATCAGAGTGAATTAATATCTGCGCAATTGAATCTTCAATCAATTGATTGGGATTAGATTGATCACTAACCTTGACAAATTGCGATATATTGCTTGCTCCTTCCAATGATGTTGGGGGAATTGATGAAGTGGATTTTTCAGAGATATGAGAATTTGGTGAAATCCTGACACTTCCCCCCTCAAGATTCGATTGTGGTGGAGGATGAATCCTTTAAACCTAGGATGAATACAATTTACCACTATACCAGTATCAATATAAACAATCAAAATACTTTAATCCTTTTTGAAATATAACTCTATAGGGAACAGACTAATTAGTTCCCAACTTTTCAGTCCGTCCACCAGGCCAAGAATGATAGTACATAACATAATCCCAATATGGTATTTGGGTAAGACTGGTTTATGTTGATTGCTTTGTAGAGTCTCTCTTTGAGTGGTTATTTCAATTGAATTTATTGCTTGAGCCTGAAGATGGATAATCTCATCAGACAAATTCCTCATAATTAAATCGGAATTTCCTGGGATACTTTCCTCAAGAACAGTCTGAACACTAGAAGGGACTGAAGGATCCCGCCCATATATATACTTAAATGGGGACATCTTAATAAAGCAAAGGTAGCTTATCCAATAAGCAAACAAGGCACTAGGCAAATAAAAATTCCACCAAGTCGGGTCAGTGGATGTCATTTTCCCTAGAATCAAGACCAGGGTCCCATTAACTCGTTCAATGGCCCCATTTGTGGATGGATTATATGGGACAACAAATCGCCGAGTAGTGTTAAATAATTTGGATAGCTCCTGTATAAGTTGCGAGGTGAAATTAGTCCCATTATCTGACATAAGGACCTTGGGACACCCATGTTGAGAAATGATATGTTATTATATAGGAATAACGCTGTAGTATTAGCTGAAGGGGTAGCAATAGAAATGGCCTCAACCTATTTGGTTAAATGATCAGCAGCCATAATGATATACTGATGGCCATGCAATCCCCAAGGAAAAGGACTTACAACATCAATCCTGACTACCTCAAACGCCTTAGTCGGGTGAATAACTTGATGTTGATATGTAGGGTTAGTAGTTTCATGGCTTTTGCAGATAAGACATGAGTCAAGGGTCTTTCAAATGAACTCAGTCACGTTGTTCCAATAGTATTGAGTCTTCAACCATTCTTGAGTCTTATTTAAACCGCTATGACTAACTTGTTCATGACCTTCCACTACAGCGTGAAATTTAGAGTTAATATGTAGGAAGGGCAACCACTTATATTTGACTTTCTTATACAAAGCTTCATCTTGAATCATAGTATCTTTGGTAATTTATTTTAGATAGGCTTGATCCTCTTCAGTCTCTCAATCCCATAACTCAGGTCGTCCAATAAGATTGTATAAGCGTTCTTCTTTTTCTAGTTCCAAGGTCAGAATAGGTAGTTGGGACAGCCCATCAGCATTTTGGTGCTGAGCCCCTGAGCGATGAACAATGGAGAAATCGTAATTTTGCAACCTTAAAGCCCAATGGGCCAACCTCCCATCAGGATCCTTCATATTATGCAACCATTGTAAGGAGGAATGGCCGGTAATAACAGTGAAATGGTTATCATATAAGAAGGGGCGGAAGTGCTTGATTTCCAGAATTACTGCCAAACATTCCCGCTCAGTAACATTATAATTTCGTTTGGCCTTTGACAAAGTTTTGCTATAGTAAACAACAGGATGATCATTCTTCTCTTCATCACACTGAGATAAGATAGCCCCAATAGCAACATTGCTTGCATCAGTATGTAGAAAGAAAGGCTTATCAAATTGGGGATGAATTAAAACAGGTGCCTTAATCAAGGCGGTACGCAGAGAATTGAATGACTGATCCTGATCTGACCCCCACTCAAAAGACACTCCTTTCTGCAAAAGGTGAAATAAGGGTTCAACCATATCAGCAAAGTTGGGAATAAATTGCCTGTAATACCCAACCATGCCAAGAAAGACTTGAATATACTGTAAGGAAGAGGGATGAGGCATTCGTTGAATGGCTTGAAGTTTGTCCAGGAGGGGTTACATCCCTTTAGCTGAAACCCATTGTCCTAAAAAGTCCATTTCATTTTGAAAGAATGTTCATTTGGAGGGTTTGAGTTTTAAAGAAGAGCCTCAAATTCGGCTGAAAGCTTCTTATAGATGATCTAAATGCTCAGTAAAAGTTTTGGAGAACACAGTAATATTGTCAAGATATACAAGAACACAAGTATGCTTTAGATCCCGTAGCATACTGTCCATGGCCCTTTGAAAGGTTGCTGGGGCATTGCTTAGTCCTTGAGGCATATGAGTTGGTTCAAACAACCCTTCACTCAATATCAGGGCACACTTGGCACGATCTTCTGGTAATAATTTGATTTGCCAGCATCCACTGGCTAACTTTATGGCTGAAAAATAGGTGGATCCAGCCAACAACCTAAGAGAATCATCAATCCTAGGTAAGGGAAACAATCCTGTTGAGTAATAGCATTCAATCAACAATAATCCATCATGACTTGATGAGAACCATCTTTATTTTTAACCAATAACAATGGAGATGCCCAAGGACTATTGGAGGGTTTCAATAATCCAGCCTCCAACAATTGATGCAACTCCTTGGTAAACTGGGCTTCTTCTACTTTAGATTTATGTTAGGGCTTCTCATGAATAGGAAGGTGATCACCAGTTTCAACAGTGTACATTACTCCTTTCATCTTCCCAAAATCATAAGTATGCTTAGCAAAGATATCGGAATATTCATCTAATAATTGAAGTACTTGTTTCTCTTGTTCACTAGACAGGTGTTTTCCAATAGCAGGAACCAAAGTAAGTATTTCCTGATCACTTTTACAATCCAAAGTCTTGTAGACTCCCAAAGGGTTTAATATCATAGATACGAGATAAGGGCAGTAACTTGACATAAGCAATTGTATGTATTTGATTTACCAAATTTTGGCTCATTGGTAAGTTTTGTCAGTAAAACAGATAATGATCCTGAATAAGCATAATACAATATTCCCAGAAGAGGCAAGAGTTCTTTAGCAGAAGGATTGACAGTGCCTTGGACTTGTAACAAATGTCCCTTGGGAAAGAAAAAAAGGCAAAAAAGCGTTAATAATCACTTGTGACTTTGGCGGAATAATTAATTTCTCAGGGGAGAAAATAGGCATCCCCTCTTCAATATCCACCGATGCAGGGGGTAATTTTAAGTGAGAATCCCCAAAATGATATTGAAGTGAATAAGACCTTTTGGTTCCTTCTAGAAGACATAACTGACGTCAGGTGGAAGCATGACCAGATAAAAGTAAGGGAACTCTATACCCCAAAAGGGAAAGTGATGAATCAGGGTAATTGATAATTCCATCAAATTCTCATAAAAATTAAGTCCCCAAAAGTAGGTTGTAACTCAAATTATTGAGTACAATAGCTAGGATGGTAAAGGTTAATTTACCAATTTTCAGAGGAAAAGATGAAAAAGCTCCAATAGACCGAGTATTCTGAGGTCCAGCTGTGCCATATTTTTCATAATGAGAAATATTGGGTGTTAATTTGATCCATTTGACCAATTTTGATGAGACAACATTCACCTGGGATCCAGTATCTATGATAGCTTTGGCATTGACTTGATTCACTCAGAAGTCAATATGGGTAATGGTGCTTCTGAACTGAGAGTATAATGCCAATAAGGAGGGCAAGGAATAAGAAAATGTTCGTCTTTATTACACTCAATCAAACTTTGATGCTCTTGCTGCGCACTCATATCATTATCAAGGTGGAGAATCTTTTTTGGTCTTATCTCTTTTCTTCTCATCTGCTTCAGTTTTTAAAACAACGATCCTTAGTATGGAAATAGCGATGACAGTAGTTACACTGGATCGCCCTATTGTTCTCAGGCATGGCGTAGACTTTGGGGTGATTAGGTCTAGGAGACTCATTAACTTGGGGTCTCTTGGAGAATTGAGGAGGCAAATCCAATAAGGCCTCCTTAATATCCAAAATACTTCGGAAATTCTTCTTTACACTGATTAGATAAACTTGCATTTGACTCCTAGAAGTAAAGGCTGACAGAACTGCGTAATTGCATCATCCAAGTTTAACTGACCACAGGCTACTAGAGTTTGAGCTTCCTGATAGAACCAATGAGAAAAGTCTTTGATAGATTCATTTCAGTGGGTCTGTATAACCATAAAAGCCTGCTTTTGTGAGGATAAGGTTTTCTCACTCCCAAATTCTTTGATCAACGCTTCTTTGACCTGAGACCAAGTAGAGCAAGTCATTAAGTGGGGAACCATAATATCCTGAGTCAATCGAGTAAGGCAATTAGGCAAGTACTTCATCTTTTGGTGATCCATGGCCTCACTAATGCCTTTTTAAAGATAGAGAAAGGAGATAATGCTGCCTTTGCCCGGGGAGTATTTGTCCTTGAATACTGGCTTGAAACTCATGGGAGCATTAGTAGTTAAATCATGCACTCCAGGTTGTTCAGATTGAGTGGAAACATAAGAGGTGGAATCTGAAACTTGAGAAGAAAATTGAGGGTAAGGACCTACAGCTTCAGTACAAACTTCACTAATTTGACGATTCATATCAGCAGCCCTACTTTCTCATCTAATCAGCGAGATAGCTCAAAAATATGTTCCTTCTGTGCATTATAATTGATTTCCAGCATCTCAATTTTCGCTTAGACATTTCCCCTTTTGATTTGCAAGCACGTAGTAAGATATCAGTATCCTTGGCCCATTTTCCCAGATTGATCAATTTGTTAGATAATGACTGAAGCAACAAGAGGGGATCAATTGGTACCCCATTGGGGGTTAGGTTACACTCTTTGGCCAATTTAGAGAACTGTTCATGCAAGTGGTTCATCATGTTTAAGAGAGAGTCAATTTGCTGGTAAGATCCTGAGTGGCCATCAGCACCTGGAGGTCCCCGAGGTCCATCTGCGCCTGGAGGTCCCCAAGGCCCTACACTCCCTGGGGGTCCATGGGGCCCTACACCCCCAGGTGGCCCACGAGGTCCTTCAACCCCAGAAGGACCCATATTTCCAGAGGTTTTCTATACTTCATTAACCTGGAACTGAATTACTGAGTACAATTGTTCCAATTGAAAAAGATGGGTTTTAATTTCTTCCTGCATTGATTGGCTACGCTCAGAGAGTTGGAAAATATTCTCTCTCCATTCTCTCTGAATCTCCTGAACTTTCTTGGGAAACTGTACATCAACAAAATTTAGCATTTCATAATAAAGCTGAATGAGCTTCTGATGTACTTCGTTGAGTAAGGCTCAATTATTAATGATAGCATCACGATTATCTTGGCTAAACTTAGAGGCCAACTTGAAAAATTCAGAAATATAATTATTCAAGGATTGGAGTCCTTCTAGTAAATTGAGCATCCCTTGATGGTGCATTCCAACTACAGGTAGAAAATGGTACAAAGTAGGATGTACGAGTTGGTGCAAACATTTCTTGGGGTCAATTCCTGGCATTTGAGAGGTTTGCAGCACTTCCTGCAATATAGAAGGTACTGCATTAGATCAATATCAGGTAGAACAGATTCCAGGGATTAAGGCCCCTTCAAGCAATTGATTAATATATTGTAAAGCCTCAGGCGGTATTTGAAAGTCTGAGGTAAAACTTAAGTTAGGACCATAAAATTCCAAGTTAGCCCAAAATTCCAACATGGAGGGTAATCTTGGGATTTGGGTTCCAGTTGAACGGACTCATCATAAAACACTGCCTTGCTCTTTGTCTTGAGCCTCGCCAGGTGAAAAATGAGAATCCATGGTAATGATAACGTTGTCACTGATGCGTAACTCAGAGTGCCCCTGTAGTGAGCACCAGTCTGGAAGTTTTAAATTACACTTTCCAATATGGCAGGTTGTATCTCGAAGTTACACTGGGCGAATTCTCCAAAAAGTGATAAAATAAATAGGAAAATACAGGTTAAAACTTGACCTAATTTTTATTTTCGAAAAGAGGGAATATTTATAGGCTTTTTTACGGTTCATAATCTATCAGAGTGAATTAATCTCTGCGCAATCAAATCTTCAATCAATTGATTAGGATTAGATTGATCACTAACCTTGATAGATTGTGATATATTGCTCACTCCTTCCAATGATGTCAGGGAAATTGATGAAGTAAATTTTTCAGAGATATGAGAATTTGGTGAAATCCTGACACATTTGCTGATGATTGTGTGGTTGGGGTGTCTAACAACTAAGATACATGCGCGCTGAAGGCAACTAATAGTATTACTCCAGGGTAAGTAATGCTGCACGTAAAGCCTCAAAAACCAAAATCATTCTCCTTGGTCCATTCCAAGACCAATGGTCATCAGCACCCATTTCCTTTCTGCTTCAACAGCTAGATCATGGGTTCGCTTGCCCTGCCCACCCCATACCACCCCGCTTGTGCTCCCTTTTGTGCCAAGACACACTGCTGGTCTAGTACACCATTTGGGTGTGTGGCTGGAGGTGGGAGTGTATGCCTCATCAGTGATGGAGCACCATATTCTGGACAATGTCACAAAACGTATTGTATCCCTTAAAGCCCCCAAACTACCATCCCAGGCAGGGTTGTGCTGCCAACTCTATGCTCCTGTCTAAAGTCTGGTTTGTGGCCCATGCTATCGGCTTTTTTCATCTTTCTTCAAGTCATTATACGCCCTCCTACAAGGGTGGATTTGGTCAGGCCGCCCATTTCCAGTGAACCTGGATGTCATGTTTGGCCCTCGCCATAGTGGTGATATGGCCTGCTCAACCTCAAGGCCCATGCCGCCAAAATACTTGGCACCTGGATCTCTGAAGTCACTAACCCCACCCTCCCACCCAACACTGGTCGCATGTGGCATGATCCAACTTTGCCTGTGCCTTTGGCCTCCATAACCCCACTAACCCTTACTCTCTTCTTACATTTATGGCAACTCACCCATCTGCAGCAGGCCCACATGGAACCACCGCCTATTTTAAAAGGATTATACTTAATATGAAAAGCGCGGAATGAAGGATCAGTATCAGTGGGTAGACCTCGCATAAGGGTCGTCCTACTCCCAAATTCATACAGGAAGTACAATGGCAAGCCTTTCCTGAAACTTGATACCCAGGAGGTCCCTTATCATGGCCAGAGTGGATTATCTGGACATGTTGGACATCACATACTCCCTAGAAACCCAGAAAACCATCTAAAAGTTTACCCATCACCCTTTTTTGCAGCCACAAGTTTGTTCCTATGTGTGGCAATGCTTGAAATGAGTATACTGTACTTCCAAGCGATCCAACGCATCCCACTCTTCATGTGTTGTGTGTGACCAATATGGGACTTTAATCCATCGCCTGGAAGGATGTTACCCTTTAAAAGCGATATAGCATGAGGTTCAGCATCTCTTTGGCCATGCTCAAACACAGACCTTCAGCCTCTCTAAGGACATCTTTGCCCTGTCATTGAAGTCCCCTACACAACCTTCCATCCAAGCCTTAGTGGTTGCAATTGCTATGTGGACTCTCCAGCCATTTGTCTTAGATGTCATGTGTTGATTGATTGACTGGACCTAATTGTCAGATATTCAATAGGGACATAATAATGTTAGCATGCTTAAACTTATTATGGATCATATCAGATATCAGCGTTTATGGATCAAGTATATTCTAAGCTTATGCAAAGCTTAGGGTCCGCGGCCTAGCGATTTCACTTAATAATATTTGACTATGATGACATGGGCTCCCCCCTCGGGTTGGGACCATCTAGTACTAAAAAAATAACATGGGCTCAAGGGCTTTGTTGGTTAGGTCAGACTTAAATTAAGTTTTTACTTAATGACTCAGGCACATGGGCCTTATTGATCAGTGTCAAAATTAGTTTTTGATGTCAGTTGAGTTTTTGATTGAATTAATTACTAATTAGTGATACAAATCGCATTTGTATGTGCTACCAATTGCTTGTGAAAGAGAATCAGTTCAGCTATTTGCAGATGCATCTGAAACGTCATCTTGAGAATGATGACGTTGTTTACACCAACCCTGAGGCTGAGCAAGATGCCCTGAGTTGAAGTATTTGTAGACCCTCAAACGTACATTTACATGTTCCTTTGGCCAAGTGCCATTGAAAATGAGATGCCATGGGCAAAATGTGGTGAACATCAAACCCTATAAATTACCTTCAAGTTGATGCTAATAAACAACATTCAACTATTACCACCTGTTTATAGTTTAACATATAAGCCTTTTGTATTTAAAACTTTACTTTGTATTAGTCAAGAATTTACTTGGGATCATTAAGATCAGGGCAGCGTGCCATTGTCCAAGTAACGACATGAGAATACAACTTTGAAGTGCTATTACCAAGGAGTTACATCTTGAACTATAGTCACCATCTGGTCTATTGTCCTCATACAATAGATGCTCGAAACTCCACATACCACAAAAGAAGAACCAGCCATTGGAATGAGAACAAAATTCAACAAGTGGTGCTCATGGCTGGGAACGCAGATGGTGATCACGCCGAGCAGGGGAGAAATTCCAATCAATTGTTCAGAACCTTTACCATGCCCAGTGGGAATACTGAAATGACTGTGTCCCAGATTAATTGGGAGGATGCACCCATTATTACCTACCCTGACGAACCCATTTCACCTGAAGAGTTGGAACATTTTGAACAGCAGTTGTTAAGAGGGTATCAAATAGGACAAGGGCCTGCAGATAATAGTAGCAATCCTTTTTATTGTCAACGACAGCAAGATGTGTTGTGGATGAGATATCTATCTCATCATCAATTAAGTGTAGCTCAGATATAAAACAATTTAATTGGGATAGAGAATATCGCCCAATTCTTAATTGAATTTGTACATCTCACCTCTAGAAATTCTAAATGATAGTCGCCCACCATCACACAACCATTACTGAGTTGGTGAAATTCTCTTGCAACTCCAGCCAGGCGGGCCAAATTTTTAAATGAGCGATTGGAAGCCAACTTCGCTGAGGTATGTTCTAGTTTGGAGGCAAAATACAACTTAGCCAATTGGGCTAATGACCGGGTAGCAGAATTAGCATTAGAGCTAAATGACAGATTGCATCCCATCTTTGAAAATTTCTTAGATGAAAGAAGAGTCACCAAAATTGTGTTAGCAATATCACTCAAACTCCCACTAATGCTTCAGAGTTAAAGAGGCTTAATCACGAAGCCCAAGAGGCGCAGTTAAACTAAAATGATAAATTTTTTAACCAGTATCGACGTTTAAGCGCCCAAATTTCGCAGATAAAGGATAAATACAATTGAAAAACCAATTACTGGCAAACACAATTTGAGGACAAACGGGTGAAAAATGAAAAAAAAATTAAGATTATATTAATCATCTTAATCTATAGATCAATAATCTCAATGATGATGTTAATGCTATTAATGAGTCAAACAATAATCTCCATGGAGAATTAAACCAGTGCAAGGGGGCAATAAAAGAAAAGGACCAAGTGATTTCCACCTTGCAACTACAAGCTACTAGCTTTAATGAGGAAATTGTGAAACTAAAGTTAAAAAACCAAAATTGTGTCAATTGGAAAACAAAATCAACAAGAAAATTTGAGCTCCGGCTGATGGGCGTTGTCAGTGTGCTACAAACCACTTGACTGGAAATTCTTCCAGTT
Organism: Massospora cicadina; assembly: GCA_022478985.1. Taxonomy (NCBI): domain Eukaryota; kingdom Fungi; phylum Entomophthoromycota; class Entomophthoromycetes; order Entomophthorales; family Entomophthoraceae; genus Massospora; species Massospora cicadina. Next base: position 15,700 of record JAKSZP010009922.1, on the reverse strand, counting down.
ATTATGAGGAAAAAGCTTCAGAAATAGCTACTGAAATGGATACTGTGCCACGTTGACAACTGCTTAGCAAAATGGTTGCTTTGGCCAACCCTATCACCTCAAACTAGGATATGATGCCCCAACGCCCTAGCACGTCTGACTCTAGTCCACCTAGAAATAATCGTGATAACCAGGAATGGGGAAGCAATAATTATAAACCAGCAAACCTGCCTGCTTTTGACAAGAACGAAAGTATTACCACATTTGTCAAACGCTTTGAAATGGCCATGTATGGGGCCAGTGACCGTAACAAAGCAGCCACCATGATTAACTGCTTGGATGAGTGGAGCATTGAGTTGATAATGCCTCACATTAATGAAAATCCAACATATGCTTAAGTCAAGGAGGCTGTGCTTCATGAATTTGGAGGTCCAGAACGAATGTTGACCAGAAAATCTAAGTTTATGAACATTTGCTTCAAGAAAGATGAAGCAATTGATTAATTTGCAGATTGATTCTATCATGAAGCTCAAGTTCTTCTAGGCACACAGGCTATGGTCGATTTTGACGCTAAGATTGCACTAGAACATGCAGTAGAACTTTACCCAAATTTATCAAACACTTTATTGCCTGCTTTTGTGAAAAACCTTGCAACATCTGAATTTGTTGATTATTTGTGCAGATGCTCAAAAAACTATGGCCCTCCTAATACTGGGTACAGATTAGGAACCACTGCCTCCACTGGAAAGCCCTTCAAAACTAATAAGAAGATTGACAGTAATTCGCCTATAAGAAATGAGCAAAACTTGAATGCAAGAGCCTCACGGCCAGTGAGTGAAATTACTTGCTTTAATTGCCATTGTAAAGGTCACTATGCTTCCCGATGCTGTCAGCAAAATGTCAACATAGTCCTTCCCAACACCGTACAAGAGGAGTGGAAAAGAACCAGCACAATAGATGTAGGACGCTCTATTGTGCCTAAGTCACTAGTACCACCCAATCAACAAGAAAATAATGGCCACGGGGCCTTGTTAGACAATGAAATTGATTCTATTTTAGTATTAAATGAAGCTTCTTTTTACGTACATGAAGTAACTCGCTCCCAGAGTAAGGTTGTCATACCTGAGGCTTATGAAGTAGTCGCTAAACCCTATGTGCAACAAATACTTGAGAATATAACACCTGAAGGGCTGAGCAATGCAGCAGATACCCCAAGCCTGAAAGGGGTCAATACAGCAATGCCAATTGACACATTCATCAAAGAATGTCCCAGTATTGGGAATAATCTGAAGCACACTCTTAACTCCCTGGAATCTTCCCATATACACTTAAAAATTCTATTGATTCTTACTACTCTGAGTGCACTTATGTGGATATTCTGGTCAACAAGATCAGAGTTTTAGCTATTGTTGATAGTGGAGCACCTGTAAACATTGTTTTCATGAAACTGTAAAGAAATTGAAAACAGCTCCAGACATTGACCATCATCAAGAATATGGGACCGCAGGCCTTAAAAGCACTAGGAGTGAAGGAGCTTACAGCGCTTTGCCACTGTGATTTGGAGCTTTGGTAGTAGCCACACCCGCTATAGTGCTTCTAAACGCCAATTATGACATATTAATTGGAACTAGTTTTTTAAGGACCTATGGGATCTCATGAAATTTTACAAAAACATCTTGACGATATTGGGCCAATCACTTCCAATTTATTAATCTCACAATGATATGAAGCCCACAAGCCATCATAGAAATTTTATCAATATATCTTATGCTGATGGGATAATACCAGTAGAATATATTCAGCGGGGAAATTGAAGCTGCCTCATGCCAACCACCATAAACAAAAATTGAGGAATACCTCTACATGTGAATAATGATGTGACAATAGCTCCAGGCCATCAACTGGTTATGAGGACTGGGACCACACTGGATATTCCAGAAGGACTATATGGGGAGGTTGTATCACCGCGGCATTGTTCTCAAATGGAACCTAGTGTGGCGCCTGGAATACTTATACCAGGGCACAGAGAGATTGATGTTTACTATCAAATTTGACTAGCTGAGATATTAAGGTCAAGAAATATCAAGTAGTCGCTTTTGTGCAACTGTTTCCGAGGGATGAGTTAAAATAAGCTGTCAAATTTGGTGACTTATCCGAGTTTGGCTTACCAACCAAAACCCTTGGGGCACATACTGTAATTTTTTTAGAATCACTAACTGGATTATCAGAACAACAGAAGGATGAAGCACTATAATTGCTTGAACATTACTCCGAAATTTTTGCCAAAGATAACCAAGATTTAGGTTGTGCAAAAGGAGTAAAGCATTTTGTTGATACTGGGGACCATATACCTACTAGAATGAGGCCAATTTGGCGACCCAGGGCTAGTGACAAAATAGTCAGTGAAGAGCTATACAAATTGTTGAAAAGTGGAATGATAGTGCCATCCAAAAGCCCATGGGCCAGCCCTGTTTTAAGTGTAAAGAAAAAAGATGGCAGCAATCGAGTTGTGATTGATTATTGATGCCTCAATGCCATTACAAAAAACGATTTATATTCATTGCTCAGAATTGATAATTCTCTGGACTGTCTGGGAGGGGCGAAGTATTTTACCGCAATGGACCTCATATCAGGATATTGGAAAATTGAGCTGCCACCAGAGGAGCAGGAAAAGTGCGCGATGATTGCTGCTCAAGGGTTTTTTCAACTGACACGCATGCCACAGGGGCTGTGTAACGCACCGTCAACCTTTCAGAGCGCAATGGACACAATTTTGGGGGACCTTAAATTGTCCTGCGTTCTGGCGTACCTGAATGACATCAATGTCTTTTTGTGAACATTTTCTGAACATCTGGAGCACCTTGAACAAGTGTTCAAACAGCTGTTGAAGGCCAATCTGAAGATAAAACCTAGAAAATGCCAATTCTTTAAAGAACAATTGGAATACCTCAGGTTCATCATTGATTCCAAGGGCTTGTGGCCTCAGCCTCAAAAGGTGGAGGCGATTAACAAAATACAACCTCCGACAAGTATGAGAGATGTTCAAGTATTCTTAAGCATGTTAGGATACTATTGATGATTTGTAGAAGGGTTTGCAAAGATTGCTGATTTTCTATTCCACTTACTACAAGGAGGAGTTTGTTTTTGCTGAGCAGAGGAATTCCAACAAGCCTTTGAGGCTTTGAAAATAAAATGAGCTCAGCGCCTATCCTTCAATATTCAGATTTCAGCAAGCCTTTTATCATACAAACTGACACCTCATTGACTGTGATTGGTGGTGTGCTATCGCAGATTGGGGATGATGGTGAAAAGCATCTGGTCTCTTATTGCAGCAGGATGATGAATAAGCATGAGTGTACTTACACGGTGGCTGAAAGAGTTTGCCTGGCTGTCATCTATGCTTGTAAACAATCTTGGGTTTACATTCACGGCACCAAATTTCAAGTAGTGATGGATCACAGCTCATTATGATGGCTCCACAATCTCAAGGAAACTGAAGGATGGTTAGCCCACTGAACTCTGAAACTACAAGTGTATGATTATAAAAATTATTCATAGAGCTAGAGTGGCCCATCAAAATGCAGAAGGACTATCGTGACTTCCTATTGTAGCTGTCCTGAGCAGTTTGGCCAATGAGCTTCATGAGGAAATCATTAACTGATCATATGGAGACAAGCCACCTGAAGTTCAAAAAGCGATCAAAAAAGCATTAAATGACATCAAATATTAAAATGGAGTTCTATACAAGCTTAAGCCCAAAGGTCAATCTCAAATTTCCCAAAACCTTCCAACTGAATGGAGATTATTACACATGCACACAAGGCCGTCAGACATGGGGGAATGACCAAGACGTTAGAATTAATTTGAGCCAGTTACTATTAGGATTCCATGCGATTCAATATCCAAGACGTGCTTGATAAATGTCATTCATGCCAAATTGCAAGCCCTATGAAGTTGGATGTGAAATATTGTTTGATCAAAACTGACTGAGCCTGGCATACTGTGTCAATTTATGTAATTGGCCCTTTGCCTGTAAGTAGCCTAGGCAATAAATACATAATTGTTGCTATCAACCATCTAACAAAATGGTCAGAAGTAAAAGCAATTCAAGACATCGGGGCCCTAACTACTGCCAAGTTCATTATGGATAGTATTATTTATAAGCATGGATGCCTTAGAAGATATTGACAGACAATGGCACAAATTTTACTGCCCAAATGGTACAATAGTTAAATGAGTTGATGTCTATCGAAGGAGTGTTGTCAACACCATACCATCCTGAGACTAATGGTATGGTAAAGCGAGTGGATGGCACTTTAGTCGATATTTTACACAAAAACGCAGCCTTGGCACCTTTGCAATGGGCAACTTCAATTAGTGCAACTTTGTTTGCATATAATATTGGACACCACAGCAGCACAGGCTACTCTCCATTTTGACTTCTGTATGGTAGACAGCCCACTCTGCCTCCATTATTATATTCAGTACTCAGTTTAACTGACGCAATTAACCCAAATAACTATGTTGAGCAACTAGCAAAGACCCTAATCAATTTGCAATCTGAAGCTTATCAAAACGTGATTAGTCAAAAAACTATTCAGAAGAGCTATGACGACGCTAAACAAGCTATGGTGACTAAGTTCAAGAAAGGAGATTTAGTAGTATATTGTGACACTCATAGCGCAGGCCGCGCGCACAAGCTAGCCTCGCTTTGGAAGGGTCCATTTATTATATTGGAGAAATCATATGAAATCATATATACCATTAAGGATTAAGGCGGCTGGGTTGTGAATTGAGTACACTCTAAGTTCCTTCATCCATTTATAAAGAATAATAATACAAAAAGAAAAATTTTTTTGAATTAATTAAAAATTTGGATATAATAAATATAAATATTTAATAATAATAAAGATAAAAAAATAATAAATAATTGAAAGCCTTAGAGTTTAATTCATAGATTTGATGCCTCGCTGTCATTAGAACTTGGTACCCCTTCTTTGGTAGGGGGAGAAGAGTGCGATTGAACTGGAGAAGACTATAGAGGAATTGGAGAGATGCAGATCTCATACAAGTCCCAACTATCTAGACCCTGTCAGAGATGTGCCAAACCCAAGAAAGCTTGGCACCAGGCATGCTGGCCTTGTCAGCTTAGAAAATGTCATTGAACTAAAGGGAAAGTCCATTGGAAGGGACTTTGGATTAGGTGGGAAAGGTTTGACTCAGGAGTAAATGCCTCAGAAAGGAAGATACAATTGGCAAGAAGGCTCTAAAGGTAGGGGTAAACGGAGGGGAGAAACTCTTTTGCGTGAAACATTTGGGAATGGGCCTCATCTAATACCCTGCGCATGTCAGGCATGGTATTAGTGGGAAGTGAGGAAGGAGGGAAGCAAACTCATGCACCCAAAAGAGCCATTAGGGGGACATACTTCTTGGGAAGCCCCTTAGCCAAGCTTTTGCAAAGGGCTCAGTATAACACCAGGATGCACTGATCCTTCAAAATCTGAGTCTTGAGGCCCAACAAAACATAAAAATCAGTATGTACTGAAGCGGGTTTGCACCAAAGCCTAGCAACTGAGTTAGCAAAAATAAGGGCCTGGTTGGCCTCAAAAATATTGTATGTGGCAACCTCAGGACCTGTAGCAAGTGTGGACGACAAGTAGGCGTTCATAAGCTCTGACATCAAATCGAGCTCAAGACCCAACAAAGCCACACTGCCCGTGCATAATTAGGAAGCAAGATTCTTTTAAGTGAAGATGCTAAAAAGTGAAACATGAAGTCCAGAAGAAGATCCCCATATGAAGCGAATTGATTTCAGATCAGGGCTTCTTGGGACTGAATGGCTTCAGAATGCCAAAGAGATAAAGAATAAGTTAAAAAGGGGATCCTGCTTGACCCATTGTAATGTTTGACTGACAGTACCTGAAGCTATGGGCTTTTTCAAATTCATCGATTGGTGTTATTGCAGCGGGATGTGAAGCCAAATACTCTAGTATCATGGAAGCGTAGCTGGTTGACCCAGCTTGAGGAACCATGGGCAACATGCCCAAGTTGACCATAGCACGCCACATGGACTTGCTTAGCCTTAGGAAGGCTCATCTGAAGAGGCGGAAAGGCTATCAAGATAACATTTGTACTTTGATAAACGCAAAAAGTTAGACATTGTGACCCAGGAAGAAGGGTACCCGCCACTTATATCCAGTCAAGGCGAGGAACTGTTAAGTAATTGACTGGACATAATCGTCAGATATTCAATAGGGACATAATAATGTTAACATGCTTAAACTTATTATGGATCATATCAGATATCAGCAATTATGGATCAGGTATATTCTAAGCTTATGCAAAGCTTAGGGTCCGCGGCCTAGCGATTTCACTTAATAATATTTGACTATGATGACATGGGCTCGCGGGCTTTGTTGGTTAGGTCAGGCTTAAATTAAGTTTTTGATATAATGAATTGGGCATGTGGACTTTGTTAGTCTATGTCAAAATTAGTTTTTAATGTTGGTCGGGTTTTTGATTGAATTAATTACTAATTAGTGATAGGAATTGCCTTGGTATGTGCTGCCAGTAGCTTGTGAAAGAGAATCAGTTCAGCTATTTGCAGACGCATCCAAAATGCCATCTTGAGAACGATGACGTTGTTTACACCAACCCTGAGGCTGAGAAAGATGCCCTGAGTCAAAGTATTTGTAGACCCTCAAACAAACATTTTATGTGTTCCTTTGGAAAAGTGCCTTTGAAAATGAGACGTCATGGGTAAGATGTGGTGAACATCAAACCCTATAAATTACCTTCAAGTTGATGCTAATAAACAACATTCAACTATTACCACCTGTTTATAGTTTAACATATAAGCCTTTTGTATTTAAAACTTTACTTTGTATTAGTCGAGAATTTACTTGGGATCATTAAGATCAGGGCAGCGTGCCATTGTCCAAGTAACGACATGAGAATACAACTTTGAAGTGCTATTACCAAGGAGTTACATCTTGAACTATAGTCACCATCTGGTATTTGTCATCATACAATAGATGCTCAAAACTCCACCATACTACAAAAGAAGAACCAGCCATCAGAATAATACCAAAATTTAACACCATGTCAGTCTAAAACCCACCTTCCAGGAAGCTGTACACCAATTCCAATCGCACCTTATGGACTACTTTCAAGCATTGTTGTTTGGGTATCTACCATCCCACCAATGACAGTTGATCATATCCTGGTCTCTGGTATGGTTCACCACTTCAGACCATTTACTTCATATGTGTTAATAGTGGCGCAAGCCTCTATTCATGATACCCCTCTTCCTTTAATTGGCGTTCCCGCTGGCAACAGGAGACATCATTAGCTTCTCTATGGTTTCTCTAGCTTTTATTAGTGCTTGATAATTTTACATGTTGGAAGTGTCCATCTCATGGTCAGCTTTCCCAAATTAATTTAAATATATATAAATTGTTATGTGTATATGTATAGTTATATGGAGAACATATTATCTCCTGAATAAATGAACCAAAATCATCAAACTAGTACAAATTTTATAAATTCAAGGAACTGTCATAAGCTATTTCCAAAAAATAACAACTAAAATAAATTTTGTGTATAAATTGGGAAAAGTATAAGATTCTAATGCCAATTGTATCATTTTGGCCGAGCAGTTTGGTATTATTGGGTTTAATTTAATAGGTTCAAAAGTTTTGATAAGCAGTTGGTAGTTTTTATTTGATTTAAAAGCTCAACAATTGATTTTGGATGGGTGGTTGTTGGTGGATTTTGGTTGATTCAATGGACTCATTGGTTTTAGTAAATGTTTGATGTTTTGATTAATTCAATAGGTTTACTTAGTTTTGGATGAGTGAGTGGTAATTTTATAATTTTATATTTGTATATTAATAAATTTTTGTATTTTATTAAGGTGGGCTGACCTAGGGATGATACTGCACTGATTTAAGGTAGAATCAATGAATTGGGAAAGGAGGATAGAACCTGGAAAACTTCCATGTGCGACATATGCTAGGGCAGGAACTCCATGTACTGTGTAAGTCTGAGGGGTGTCCCCTCCAGTTGGACTGGGTGGCATTCCTGTTTACATCAAAAAAAGACCAAAAAGATCAGCTGCCCCTCTCATCACCCAGGGCAACCTTGCCCATGTGGTGGACAAGTGATGGGTAACAGCCTACCCTTTAAAGATCCCACCAACAGTTCCTGTATTAACTTTGAATGAATTAATACAATGAATCAAGGTGATTTGTGCTGAACTTTTAGATTTTGGCATCATAGAAATTGAAGAAAATTGGCAACTTGGGCGTCCAAGGTCAAATGACAGTGACTCAGCCTGCCGCTGACAATTTTGAAGTCAGTTTATGTTAATTTTTCCCCCTCATGTGAAATTCACCAGGTTAGGCAAACCTTTGAAGGCCCCAATACCAAGTTTTACTAAGCTATTCCCCAAATCAAACATCTATTTAAGCAGTTATAACACACTGAGAAAATTGACAGTTAATTTTCTACTTTTCAAAATTCCAATAAAATCCCATTTTTACCAGCTCCCAAATCTGTGGGTTCTGGGGCCATGATAGCCTGGTTTATCACTGGGTTACTATTACATTTATGGCCTATTAACACTCATTGGCAAGATCTTTTCCAGCTCAATTCAACGTCTTTCAAGCAGCAGTGCCTCTGGCATTTGGGCTTGCCATTTGGCTGGTTTAACATCCAGACTGGCAGGCCAGTCTAAACTTTACTTGCCACTATCCTGAAAGACCACCCTTGCTATTTGTTATCTCAGTTCAGGGCATTGGTGCGCAACACCAACACAGTCATAATCATCCCTAACCCAAAATTCATCTACTGGGATTAAACTTGGGGAGGCAGTGGTAGTGAGTACATAATATACCACTAGGGTACCTGTAAGGAGATTGTCTTTAACTTTCCTGTTTCCTGCGTGGAGGTGCACGGTGCATAAGGCCAATGCTAGGAAACTAGTCACAAGTATTAAAGTCCCTAAAGCCCAGCATAGAGAGCTAGAGCTATAATAACATAGAGCGAATATGGCTAACATGGTAGGAAATAACCAAAAATGGAGACATGCGGTGCTTGTAGAGGTGGAGTATAGGTACCCTAGGTTGGAGGGAACCTGGGCGACCCAACAATGCATGGTTGAATAGATTTGTTGTAGTTATTATTAAATGGTTAATGTTAGGCAAGACCTCCACAAAGAGGTCTGCACACATGATAGACCAAGATAGCATAATTATAAAGAAACGGTGTGCTTGGTGAAGAGGTTTTATTATAAGGGAAGTCAACCAACAGGAGAGATTGGTCTTGACATGAGAAATTTAAGGGAATTCAGAAAAATGAATAATTGAAGGAAGTGGGTCTAAGTTAAGGTGCACCAATAGGCGCACACTTCCATCAGGCATAAACTGTACTTGGTAATTGACTGAATTTGGGTAATTGATTATAGGAGTGGCTGACCTGAGCTAGAAATTTTGAAAATCAAATGGGTCTTGAGACCCCGTTCACCCAAAAACCAAAGCAAACCATTTTTCATAACAAAGCTAGTTTGATCCAACGCTCCTGCTCTTATACAGGGCCAAACTTCTTTTGCATCCATAAAAACAACCTGGGCATACTTTGCCTTAACCCAGCGTTGATCTATGGTATGCTTGAGGTCAGTGAGGCCTGCTAGCTTCACCTTCTTGGCCTACTGACATGCTGCTTTGTCCTTAATGTTGGTCCCAATTATAATGTCATTTTCTAACCATGATAGTACCCTTCTCTTTGGTAATTTTATATTGATTCAATAGAATTAGATTTATTAATTTTATTGATAGAAATCTACCAATATAAAAAAATGATTAGGTTTATCTGGTAAACTCTAAACCAACAAACAAATCTATGTTAAACTGGGTATAAACAAGAATCACCCTAATTTTTCTTCCAAAAAGTATCTCCTGTTTATTTGTGTATATAGTATATTATCACATGAGCAAATAACCCAGAAAATATCTAAACTTTTTACAACTACTTTATAAAGTTTGGGGTTATTAATATATTATTTTTAATAAAATCATATGCTTATATATCATTTCTATATAAGACCTAAAACTATATGTTTCTAATGGAAATTAACTATAGCAATTTGGCTTAGCATTTCATATTCAATTAATTCAATAGTTTCACAGGTTTTGATTTTTATTGGCAATCTTTTGCTAGTTTGTAATTTCAATAATTGGTTTTTGCTGAGTCATGATTCATTTTTTGGTTTCAATGAGTTCAATGGTTTCAGGTAAGTGATTGATGGTTTAGTTAATTTGGCAGGCTTAATTTTGACTAAGTGAAAGGAGGTTGAAATATTCAATAGGATTAATAGTTTCTGAACTTATTGATGGCTATCTATTAATATAAAAGCCAAAATTATTTAGAATCATATGGTAAGTTATAAATACCTTAGCAAAGCACAGGTATTCTACTAGTGTATGTATATATATTAAAGACACATTACATGAATAAATGAACCAAAAAAACACCAACTTGGGACAAATACTCTAAAATTTTGAGAATAATAGTAGACTAGTTTTCTCAAAATATAATGGTTTTTTATAGTTATATATATAATATTGAAAAGAGTATAAGATTTTAATGGTAATAATATCATTTTGGGAAATTTTTCTTTTCGCTTGACATTGCTTTCAAACAATTTTGAAAAAAAACAAAAATGGTTAAATTTTTCACCGCTGCCTCACTGAACTAATTTTAATTTCATGTCCTCAGATCCACCAATTTCTGCACCAGTGTGGGGCAGCGGTGCTTCATCTGATAGCATTCACTTCCCAGCAGGCAAATGTACGCAGACTGGCTCATCCAGCATGCCAAATGCAATTGGTCGATTTTTCCCTCCAAGGGACTTAGTACTGCACCTCACGTGTATCCACCCAATCCACCCCTAGCCCTACCCTGATCCAATATTCACTTTTGCCTTCATGTCAAGTATGGACATCTCTTCCTATATGCTGACAAAGTGGTAATTGAGCTGGCAACAGCCATCTTTGCACCAGCAGGATTTATTTACTTCCGCCCTTACAAGAACTATTTTGATATTGGAGTCCCAACTGAAGAGGATGAGGCTGCAGCAGCAGCAATGCCCTTAACTTATAAAAACACACTCATTACCACCACCCATACACGCCTCTCCAATGATACCACACTCAAGGTGACCTTTGCAAAACTTCCTTTATACCATCCCCCACAAACACTCTATGAGGAGTTGATGTCAGGGCTGTTCACTTATGGCACAGACCCCATCCTTCACTTCCTTGTCCTGAGCGGTGCTGAGTGCCTAGCGGCACATCAGGAAATGTCCACCATTACCACCCACCGCCAACCATAGCCCAGCACATCCCACTGCATGCCTATATCCCATCTGCACCAGACCATTACTTTTAGGCTTGCATCAATAATGGCTGCACAGTTTGCCCCCTCTGCCATGAATTAGACCATTCCAAAAAGGCATATCAATACAGTTTAAACAATGCAAAAACTGCTAAACCCACCCATGAGGCCACACCTACTGCTTTTGAGTGTGGATTTCGGCTGCCCCACCCTCTCTGGATGAGCGCTCAATAAATCAGCAAAACCTTGCAACCAAAGTCCAAGCTGGCCAATTTACTCACAATTAACCAATCAGTTTCAGGAAAACAGCAAGTTAGATTAGACTAGCCTGCCAGCTTGAGTGCTGAAGCACCCAAACGGCAAACCAGAATGCCATAGGCACTGCTGCTGGTACAATGGTTATGGAACTGGGTAGGAGTTTCACTTTTTTTTAGTACTAGATGGGTAGGAGTTTCACCAATAATTGCATATGAGCCATAATCATGCATAGACCCATAGTGAAAGACCAGATTAACATGGCCATAAACCTCAAGGGGTGTTGGAATACTGGCGAAAAGGGTGGTTTGTTTTTCAACATAAAAAAACTTGAATTGGGGAAAGGATTTTTTACTGGAAAAAATAAGGAAGAAATTGACAACAATTTTCTCAGTGCAAGGCAACCGATTAAATAGTGTTTAATTGTGGTGATTACAAGCAAATATCAGGTCCCTCAAATTCACTTAACCTGGCAAATTTTTTGAGGAATGGGGCAGATAATTTCAATTAGAACTTATGTTAAAGGATCCAGCGGCAGGCTGAGTTGCTGTCAGTTTAACCTCGAACACCTGAACTGAGGCTCAACTGCATTTCTGTCAGTTAGCGTGATGGCATCTGGCCCAATGAGCAACGGGAAATCCCTAAGGCCACCCCACATAGGAGCAATCCTAATTGGTTGAAAATGGGTTTAGGATGCCCAACTCTCCTGTGTCTGGTCACTGGCCCATTTGTTCAGTCAAATGAGTTATGTCAGCCGCAACTCCCAATTTGCTGCATTGGGGTTTGGAACTGATGGCAATGGTTTCTGAAGATACCATCTGCACATTGGGGATCATCCCTGATGATTTCAGGAGGGGGTTGGCATTGGCAATCATATTGGTGACTGAGTCAAAACTGTCCACAATTCTGGCCAATAAGTCGACATTTGCCCCTTTTTTTGGCATGCATTTTCCAATTGTCTGGCTTTGATCCCATCGGTCTTGGACCCTTCAACATTAATTAAGTGGTCTTTGTGCATATTTCCTTAATCTAGCTGACAAGTTTTATTGAGGTGAGTGAGGGTACTGGGGGAGGAATCCAAAGAGAGAGGGCTGTTACCCAGCACTTGTCTCCCATGTGGGCAAGGTCACTCTGGGTGACGAAGGGTACAGCTGCCCTCTTTGGCCCCTTTTATTCAAAAATGGGAAGAACGCCCAATCTATGCACAGGGGACGTTCCCCTGGACTTACAATCAGGAGCACTTTTGGTGACCAAATCTAATCCAAACAAATTCCTGCCCCAAAACTTACCCAACCACAGCCACGTCTCTCCAAATCAATACTACTCAACCAAAACCCCTGGGACATATTGGATGAAGTGACCAAATCTGGTGATATTGTCCCACCTCCAGACTTCCTGATTGATTTAGAGCCTTATATGAATTCAGACTTTGATGCCCCATTCCTGCCCAAAAAAGATCCCCAAACCCACTGCTACCCCTTTCCTGAGTTATCAAAAGCTTTCCAGAACAGTGGCCTCATTTAAAAGCTGCCATCTCCACAATGCCATGGCACTCTCTGTCATTGAATTTAAGGAAGGGCTGCACATCACCCAGTTCCCCCCAATTTCCTGATGTTGCAAAAGAGGAAATCAAACGCTTGGCTGAAGCTGCCACCATCACTGTCAAGCATGTTGCTGAACTGGCAGAACTTTCCCCAATCACATGCATCACTAGAGCCAACATTACAAAATATGCCCAGCTTCCTGATTCCCACATCCATGCTGAACTGTAAGGAGAATGTCTATAACTCTCCTGTTCCCAGCATGGCAGTGCGCGGTGCACCAGGCCAACGCCAGGGACTAGCTGTTAGTGCCAAAGTGATTAGAGCTTAGCAGAGGGTGCTGGAGCAATAACCACATAGGCATACAATTGCGAATTTTACAATAAAAAACCCTATAAGGGCGACGCGGTGCACATATAAAATGGGGCTAAGCGGCCCAGGTTGGAGGGATCCTGGGCGGACAAATGGTGCACGAGGGGAGAGCTGAATGGTACTTGCAAGGGCAAGTGTAATAAGGCGCAAGACCTCCTCAAAGAGGTTCATGCACAAGAGCATTCATAATATCATAAAATTAAAATAATGTAAACGGGGTAAAGGTCTATTTAAAGTTAACCAACAAGGAATATTGATCAGGGAAAACATATTTAAGCTCAAGCGAGGGAATTAGGGTTATGCCACAGTGGGCCCAAGCACTGACTCACCAATAGGGTGACACTGCTATCCAAGTTGGTTGAATAGGCCAAAACTGACTTCACTCAAGTGATCACTTGAAGTTGAATCCAACCCAAGCGCGTTATTTCAAAAATGGAACAGCTTTTGAAACCCCGCTCCTCAATAAACCAAATTAAACCATCTGCGTTCATCTGGTATATTATTTGTTTTAACGCCTGGCTTGTCATCAGGGGCTGGGCGTTTGGCACACCACTGATCCCAACCTAGGCATATTTTGCCCAAACCCAGCGTTGGTCCAGGGTGTGCTTCAGGTCAGGAAAGGCCTGCAACTTCACCCTCTGGGCCTCCTGGCACCCAGCCTTGTCTTTGGGGTTAATCCCCACTATTATGTCATGTTCACATGACATGAACACCATGTCACCAAACTCATGGAGGCTATGCTCCAGGCCCAAATTGTCAGCAACAATCTCAACAATTATATATTTAACCTTGACCCTCATCCTGAGGATGCCCCAACCCCCTTGTTCTCAGCATTGATCTTCCTCTTCAAAGTTAAAGTCAAAATCAACAATCTTCCTGATCCCGCCTCCCCCTCAATCATGGTAGGATAAGCAGCTTGCCACTGTGCCACCTGGTAGGTTAATTTTTTATCTTTTTTTGTGTCTTGCTGTTTGTTTTGGTTGGTTGGTTTGTGTTTTTGGTTTGTTTGGTGTATCTGTTTTGGTAATGACATCCCCTGGTCAGAATACCTCAAATAAATTTAAATTTAAATATATCATTTTGGCTAAGCATTTTAGTATTATTAATTTGATTCAATAGATTCATAGGTTTTGATAAGCAGGTGACAGATTTAGTTTTGATTGTTTTATAAGTTCAACAGTTGACTCTTTTCTTTCCACTCAAACTCACTTTTGAGAGAATTTATATTAAAAAGATTACTTTATCCACCGCCACCTGGCCACAACCTTTTACCATTTAATGTCCTCAGATCCACCACCTGCTGCTCCAGTGTGGGGCAGCCGTGATCCACCTCCCAGCGTTTTCTGCCTGGCAGGGAAACGAAGTTGGATGGGCTCAAAGAGTCCACCAAACTCTACTGGCTGATTTGTCCCCCCACAGGACTTAGCGCTTCACCTTTCACACATCCACCTGACTCGCCCCCATCCTCTCGCCCTACCCAAATCCACCATCTGATATTTCCTCTGAGTCAACTGTAGCTTTCATTCCCATATGCTGACAAAGCAA
The DNA here is from genome assembly GCA_022478985.1 of Massospora cicadina. NCBI lineage: Eukaryota > Fungi > Entomophthoromycota > Entomophthoromycetes > Entomophthorales > Entomophthoraceae > Massospora > Massospora cicadina. The sequence continues at coordinate 614 of JAKSZP010009922.1, read as the reverse complement.
TTATCAAACTTGGCACCACTGCCTTTGCGCTGGCTGGCTTTATTGATTTCCACCCTTATAAGGGCTATTTTGACATAGGCTTCCTATCAGAAGCAGATGATGAAGCAGTGGCGTTGACTCCACTCATTTATAAAAATACCCCCATTCCCACCACCTAAACTTGTCTCCCTGATGACACCACTCTCGTGGTGTCATTTGCCAACCTCCCTTTGCATCTCCCACCCCAAATTCTTTACAATGAGTTGATAACCGGGCTTTTGTCTTATGGCACTCAGCCCAACCTGGTCTTCGCTGTTCCTTCTGGCGCGGAGCGCTGTTGAATATTTGGGCTTCGCCTGATGGCTGGTTTGTTGCTTGGTGGAAACTGCAGCTTCAAGCGTCTATTGTGTGAGGACAACAGACAGGATGGTGCTTTAAATTTATGATATAGCTTTTTGGTGATACTTCAATTGTATACCCAGTCGTTTCACTTGGACAATAGCACGCTGCCCTGATCCTACTGATTCCAAGTGAAAATTGGCTTTAATATAAAATAAAGTGATAACGCAAAAAGTTTATAAGATAAATTATAAACTTAATCCAGAAAGTTAAAGGAAGTCTTATTAGTGTAAATG
>JAKSZP010009921.1:0-37384 GCA_022478985.1 Massospora cicadina | reverse complement strand
GAGCCACTGACAATGCTCCCCAGGTAGGGGGATTCTAGGTTATTAGAATTCTGAAGTGAACTTTAGAATGGGCAGGAACACCTTGTAAAGTCAGCCCTTTGGGGGCCTCACCCAAGTCATTGATTAGGCTTGCACAATCCTAATCTACAACTTTGACGAGGCACAACTCAGCGCCCAAAACAACCAAACCAAAAGCATTTTTAAAAGCAATCCAACTCAGATTTGGAAAATCTGAATCTGAGTTGAAATGTAACAATTTAGATGAAATTGATTGTTATACATACCGGAACTGGTGCAGAGTGGGCGGCAGTTGTAGGTCAGCAGACAAAAATTCTGATCTGTCATAAGTAGCTAAGGAGGAGCACCTGCTTTTTATGTGGTCCAACTTAAAACACGATGGGCGGATTTTCCACCCGCCCTCAACGTGGGCCCAAAATGGATAGTCAGGGGCAGAAGGAATGATGGCGCAAGGGGAATCAACATGGCAATTTTACTAAATTCAGGGCTGATTGTGGCATATGCCCAAGGCCCAGAGAGGCGTGTGGCTCCATTTGGGACCACAAATTGTAAGATGGGGTTGGAGACATAGGCTGCTAAATGGTTATCAGCTCCTGGTGGAGCACCGCAGGGGGGAGGTGGGTGAGCAAACCAGAAACTGGACCAATAAAGTGGTATCCGCTGGGAGCTGGGTCTGAATTGTGGGAAGAGGGGTACCCTGGAATACCAGGGGCACAGTTGCCACAGTGGCAGCGTCAGCTTCACAGGTGAAGCTGAGATTGAAATACCCCTTATAATGCGGAAATCTATAAATCTGATGGGAGCCATCACTACCTGAGTCATTTCAATAATGACTTGGTCATGGTAAGGGAAGAGTTTCCTATAGTCGGCCCTTAGGCTGAAATACATGTTGCTTTGGGGGAGCACCAGGGGGCAGCAAAGTACCACTTGGTTACGAGCGAGGTGAGTGTCAAGATCCTTGGGAGAAATAACCATCCCAGGGTTTGGTATAACTGGGTGAAGCCAGTCTGAGTGCATTTTCCTGCTAGACAGAAAATGGTGGGGGGAGTTTCGCCACTGCCCCACACTGGAGCAGCCAGCGGAGAATCTGAGGACATTGGAGAAAAACTACAGCAAGCAATAAAAATTTACTTTCTTGATTTCTATATAATTTGCTCATATAGTTACACTGAGTGGAAAGAGAGTTATATTTTTAAATATTAATGAATAAGAATTATTATATTGAAAACTTTTCTTTCTCGTTGCAATCACTATTGCAACCTATTTAATTCAAGACTGAATCTAGTTTGATAATCTCACAGAGGAGATTAGTTTGCGCCCATGTCAGGGAGCAGTTGGGCAAACAAGGTAAGAGGAGCAGGTGGAAGGCCCGCGGCCTCCAACATTTGAAAACGCCCTGGAGAATCCGGCGCAATTGACAAAAATACTAAGAAACTGACGGTCACTATTTCCCCAGAGATACTCGCATAGCAAGCATGATGCAACTAGTACATCAACACGCCACACTCTCAGCCACTTTTGTCAGTGGAATTCAGAGTCCACGTGTTTCTGGACATCCAAAAAACGGCCTTATGGTAAAAATTTTGTGAAGATGTGCACACAATTTTCCCAACCGCGGTGTACGTTGCACCTCACTCCATATCATGCAGTTGGCTGGACCTAGGTTTCAAAAGCAAAATGGCAGCAGACGAGGCTGCAGCAGTGCACTTAGTGGTCGACCTCCCTGAAGGGCAATGGGTCATCAAAACTAAATGCACCAGATGGACAAAATCAAATCAAATTTTCCTCACGTTTGACTTTTTGCCTACTACAGTAAAATGTGCCAATTTGGAACAACACCTGAAAGATGGTCTCGCTGTATATGGCAAAATACAATCTTCTGAAATGCAACGCTTCACGCTGATGCCACACCTATGCACTGGCAAAGCCATCGCAGTTCTGACCCCAACTGAGGAGATTGCAAAGGACCTAACCCAGATCCCGCACTCCACTTTTATTGATAATGCAGGGCATACCAACCACCCATTCTGGGTGACCGTGGACAGCGCACCCCCCATTTGCACCCACTGTGACATGTTTGGCCATAAGGCACACACATGCCCTATCAAGGAGGGCGTCACATTCCAAGAGCACCCCTTGGTGGCCATGGCCAGCGGAGAGGCGCACTACAAACCAACCGCAAGCACCAAGGAGGCCTTCCCATGGGGAGCACAAGGCTGCTACCTACTGGTAAAGCCTATCCCCCCACAAGAGTGGAAGAAGGCCAAGCAGGCCCATAGGGCCGCGGCCAAGGAAGCGGCCAAAGCCACCACCGCTATCCCACACTCACAACGCCAGGAGGACATGGAGACCTTCGCAGCAGAAGCAACTTGAAAATCCATCGACCAATCATATTGGGAAGCCCATGCTGAGTGGGCCACTCAATCTGAAGATCTGATGGGAGATTTGATCTCACCCAATCGTTGCACCCAGGCTCCAGTCGAAACCAACTTGAGACCCATATAACTGAAAAAAAATTTTCGACCTGCTCAATGGTGCACCAAACTCACCCGCACCAAAAAAAATTTGTTCAACGTCGGGAAAACAAAAAGTGAAGGCTAAAGCCAACGCGACTCTTTCCACAAAAATCAACAAAAACTCCGATAGCATTGCTGCTAACACCTGCACTAATGTGAAGGCCCGCGGGGATCTAGAAGAGGATGGGGGCCCAGGTGCCCACCCCCTCACACCTAAGGTGCAATGGGGGAAACCTTCACTCTAGGGGCATTGAATATCGCTAGACTCAAGGCCTCCCTGTCCTGGGCTAGGAAACTGAGTTTTTTACAACACAATTTACCCATGGATATCCTGGCCATCCAGGAGTCCCACTGTCCACGAGGTTCCAAGGAAGCTTGGAAAACAATGCTCCTCCCATCCCTATCCTTTTGGTCGATGAACTGTGGGGTACTAATTTGGAAAAATAATTTTTTCAAATTTTTATCCTCAGAAACATTCCTAAATGGCTGAGTGCTCGTTGTCACTTTCTCGTGGGCTGACGTAGCACATGCAATCATCAACATCTATGCCCCAAATGGTGCACGCGAGCATCACGAATTTTTCTCATTGGTCACATCCCTCCCGCTACCCCCAGACTCCTTCATAGTTGGCGACATGAACTGTTGGCTAAACACACCAATGGACTGGTGGCCTTCCTCACCCCACGCCCCCCAGGGTCATGTAGAACTACATGTTCTAAAGGCCACCCTCAGGTTAATGGATGCACTGCTGCGACATGCCCCGCTGCTCAAAAACATGACATGTCCCTATGTCCACAATGGCCAATTAAGGTCCATGACCTGCATCGACCTTATTCTAATGCTGGCGAAATTCCAACCCCACATCTCCCACTTCAAGACAACAAAATTGGAATTCTCCAACCATTGACTGGTCTTGCTAATTTACCACCTACCTGTCACAGCTGCTAAGGCCCCACATTGTTACAAAATCCGCCCCCCCTGAGCTCGGGTCGCCAGGATTTTCCACATGGGTAGAAGAGGCAACTATGGCAAAAAAGTTTGTTGCACCGTTTTGCGCGGACCCCATTTCCACATGGGCAACTTTCAAAAATGTCACCATCTGCCACTCTCACCATCTCTCCTCCAGATGCTCACGAGCCACATCAGCGGTTATCTCATGCACTCTGGCAGAATTGGCACACTTGGAGTCTAACATCCCAGTTACAGGATACAGCTCTGCATGGGGATGGAAGTGGGTGGAGGCAGCTGCCCACCTCAACGCACTTATAAGACAATACAAACATCAGGTTTGTGTTCAGTACAGGGCCACACGCATCACAAAAGGTGACAAGTGCACCACACATTTTTTTTTTAAAATTTCGCACCACGCCAGAGTGTGGCCTGCACACAGGTGTGAAGATCGGATAATTCCATTGCGGATACACCGGCTGAAGTGGCAATTGAAATGCAACAGTATTATTCCAAGTTGTACCAATCTGACCCAATTCAGCCAGCTGAAGTAGTGGAATTTCTCGACTGAGCCCACATCTGCTCCATTTTCTGATACCCAGAAATAATGAATTTGATTACTCCAAACAAATTATGGACAGCCATTCGCGGTGCACCAAACTGAAAATGCCCAGGCCTGTGACGGTTGAGGTCTATCCTCAGCATCACATTGCCCTGATCTTTGGTAAGACAGGGCAGGCTGTGTCTGGATGTATGGAGGAGGAGGGGGAGTTGGTCCTGGCAGGGACGCCTAAGGGGCAGGAGCTTGAAGGAGGCCAAGAAGCAAGATGGGCGTCCAAGTCGAGGAAAAATGAGAATCAAGTAAAATGGGGAGTTTCGAGATTCAATTTGGATTCAAATCAAGAATGGAATGGAATGGGTGCTTGGAAGTTTCGCGGTTCGTTTGGAATTTGAAATGGAACTGGTGCAGAACTGTTGAGGATCGGAACTGGCACAGAACCATTAAGTGAGGATTCCGCAATCCTGCTGTAAGGTTTACACCAAGCATCAGTCAGATTAGCACCATAAGCATGTGTTATATTTATATATTAGCTTGTAGCATGTGTATATAGGGAAGGAACTGGGAGCTGGAGGCTTCTCAGTTCTGTTTTCTATCGACCTGGCCAATATTAAATAAAAAAGAACTTAAAATTCATATATTTATACTTTGAGTTTATTTTAAAAATATTGCCTAACTGCAGCCATGTTTGGCTTGAATCAACAAGAATTGGACTTGGAGAGTGAGCTTGGGAGAGCTATTGCCTCCTTTTATACCTTGTCTTGGAGTCAAGGCATGTTGCTGGGGTTAAGTATACTTGCAACTGTCTTCCAGGGGTGCTTGTCCAGTCTTGTAGTGCGCGCACAAGGAGAGTAGTATCAGGAGCCCTGTCAGCCCTATGGTCTGTAACATGGATTCTGTTGCCCAACTCATTTGTGGCTCATTGGAAGGAGCCGGTGGGTTACAAGGCCCAGATGACATTCCATATGAGTTCTACAAAAAATATTTCAAATATATATCCCCATTGCTGCTCGCCTCACTTAACCAAAGCCTGATGGAAACGCGCCTCCTACCAGGAGGACAAGAGGCCTTCACCATCACAAACTTCAAGAAAGGGGATAAGCTAGACTTAGCCAACTGGCGCCCCATTTCTCTAACAAACACAGACACCAAAACTTTAACAAAAATCATGGCTAACCGTTTAGGGACTGTAGCATCTGCCAACATCTCCCCAGAACAATTTGGTTTCATCCCCAGAAGGTTGATTTGGGATAACGTGCACTCTGTGGCTAATGTATGTCAGTCCACAGCCTCTGGGGCACTTGTATTCTTGGACCAACAAAAGGCCTATGATAGAGTAAACTGGGAATACCTCAGGGCCTGTCTCCATCAATTCCGCCTACCCCCTCGCTTCATCAACTGGGTAATGCTGCTCACGGAATCTGCAACAATGGCAGTGTGTGGCCCTGGCTTCCTAACGGAAGTAGTCCGCCCTCAAAGGGGCTTGCGACAAGGGGACCCCCTTCAGCCCACTCTTATACAACTTAAGCCTTGACCCACTACTGCGAAATGTGAATGCCCAAATCACTGGGGTCCACGTGCCAGGCCAAGCCCCAGTCAAGATAATGGCGTTTGCAGATGATTGTATGGTTGGGGTGTCTAATAATCAAGATGCACGCGCGCTTGAAGCTCTCATCCAGGAGTATTCCTGGGTAAGCAACGCGGCACTGAACGCTTCCAAAACCGAAATCATCCTCCTTGGTCGGTTTCAGAACTGCTGGACCTCAGCAATTAGTTCCCAACCCGGCCCATCTGCTCGCCAACGTCCTCGCCCTACTAATTCAAAACACACCGCCCCACTGTGCTCCCCTTCGTGCCACGTCCTACCATAGGACCAGTACGCCATTTGGGCGTGTGGATGGAGGAAGGCAGATACACGTCAGCAGTAATGGAGTGCCATATTCTGGATAACGTGACAAAGCGAATCTCCTCTCTCAGAGCCCACCCTACTTCCCTTACTGGCAGGGTTGTTTTAGTCAACTCTACGCTCCTCTCCAAAGTCTGGTTTGGAGCCCATGCCATCCCCTTCTCCCCAAGCTTCTACAAATCCTTGTACGCCTTGCTGCAAGGATGGCTTTGGGCAGGCCGCCTTCCACCAGTGCAGCTAGAGGTCATGTTTGGCCCTCAACATCATGGTGGCATGGGCCTGCTTGACTTCAAAGCCCATGCCACCAAGATCCTGGGCACCTGGATTGCGGCCGTCACCACCCCTATACTCCCCTCCCAACGCTGGTCCCGCGCAGCCTGCTCCAACTTCTCCCGCGCCTTGGGCCTCAACAATCCATCAAACCCCCACTCCCTGATGAAATACCTCGCTTCACACACAGGCCACAGGTCCTCATGGGACTAAAACCCACTACAAACGAATCCTACTCTCCATGCGGAGCGCTGAGTGGAGAATTTGTATTAGCGGACATACAATCCAAAGAGGCCGCCCCTCTCCTCAGTTCACACAAGAGGTACAGGGGCTACCCATCCATGATGGCGTGATCCCCATTCAGCCCCATGTCCTATCCAGGGTGGACTACCTGGACATGGGGGACATCCCTTACTCCATTGAGACCCAAAAAAATATCTGGAATTATGTACACCATCCTCTGTTGCAACCTCAAGTCTGCTCCCATGTGTGGCGCTGCCTGAGGCGGGTGTATCGTACAGCTGAGCGCTCTAATGCTTTACACTCATCCTGTGTCGTGTGTGGCCAGTATGGAACGCTGTTTCACCGCCTGGAGAAGTGCTCTAGTTCTAAAGTGATATGGCGCGAAGTTCAACGTCTTCTGGGCCAGGATCAAATGCATCCCTTCAGTCTGTCAAGAGATATGTTCGCTCTATCAATAGCCTCCCCCTTTTGCCCTCCCTTCGTGCTTTGGTGGTTGCAATCGCCATGTGGACCATCCACACGATTGTCTTAGATGCCATCGCAGGCTCCACCCCCACCCTCCCAGAAGCTGTCCACAGATTCCAGTCTCATTTGGTGGACCACTTTCAAGCGTGGATGTTTGGATACCTCAAACTGCATCGCCGACAGCTGGTCTCCTCCTGGTTCCCAGTCTGGTTCATCAAATCAGACCCCTTCCTCTACACGTGCTCAATTGTGGCTATGGCCCCTTCGCACGTTTCCTCCCCCTCCCCATAAGTGGCATTCCCGCTGGCAACAAGAGATAGCATCGCTTCTCTGGGGTGCCTCCCCTGGTACTAAGTTTTGTCTCTTCTGAGGCATATTTGGAAGTGTCCATCCCATGGTCAGCCTTCCCCGCAATAAATTTATGGAATTATTATATTGGTGTATTCCCCCATTAGGTTGAGACCACCTAGTGCTAAATAAAGAAATAAAATTAGTCAGATATAAAATTTCTTGATAGTAAAGGGTTACAAAATATACATAATAAAACTTTATCAATATATATTAGTATAAATTTATAAAGTATCTTGCTCAAATTACCAAAGTTGTCTACTATTTGTATCTCTGAGAAAGATTGGAATAGGTTAGAATTCTTAAACTGCGCTTAGTTGCTTTATTTGTTTAATTAAGTCTTGGGAAATAGCTACAAGTTAATTGATATTTGGAACACTATAAATTCATAGGTGCATATTTAGTGGAAAAATATAGATAGATAATAAAATGACATCTTTTTAGATTCACAGATATAAAAAATATAGAATTATAAACATTATAGGGGAGTTTAAGCGCAATTTTTTAATTTTAAATCTACATTTCTATCTGGACCATATTTTCTTTTTGTTTGTGTCAGACAATATGGAAGTTTTACTAAGTGAGAAGAATGTCCCAATGGCAAATAGATTATTGCTAATAATTCCTAGTTCAATTTTGGTAGAATCACTTATACCAATATAATACTTTCACTCCAAATCTCTGGCTGAATAACTTGGATATTGTTAATGTAGTTACGCTGAACCCCTGGCAGAATAGCAAACTTACGTTAAAGTCCTCCCAAGCACTAACTTGGATTTGTTACTTTTTCCTAAGAAAAAGTTCACCCCAGTTCATAGAACTGAAGGGGTTCTGAGGGTGAAATTACATTACTAGCCAATCACTTGCTAAGAAGCCCAGTAGTTAGACAATGTGAACATATTTTCAGCATCTGATTAGATCAAATGAATCAAGTTGTTACTTAATAGGTTCATTCTCCCTATGGTTGACCTAAAATCCCAAATTCAGCCCCATCAAGATGAAATTTTTCTATAGTTCTGATAGGCCAAATTGCTACTTAACTAAATCAAGCTCCCCCTGCTTATAATTAAATCTATCATATCCCACAATTAGCCTTGTAGTATCATAAGTAATGGGCTGTGTAATATAATAAAAGGATCACTTTTTACTAAGAAAAAAGTGATATTATCTCTATTTTATATTATTAAAAATACATTTATCTGCGGTCAATTTCACCCCTTAAACTTAAAGAGCAGTTGAGACTGTTCAATTCCTGTGACTGCTAGGTTTTTGAAACCCAGTGACAAAAAGCACCAGCGAGCACCTAAAGTGCTAGGATTCCAACAATTGGTGCTCACTATAGGAGTGCTGTACACCACAATCTTTTTAACAAGAATTGAAATCATTCAGGTGATTTTCCCCTTACCCTCACCATTAGAGCTGAACCAAGACTTAACTCTTTGGAACATCAACTAGCAAACGCTTTATCACAACTCAAAAAGCTCAAACATTTTACCTATCCAGCTTATCATGAAGCTGCTACTACTGTTCATGCCCTCACTATGAGTGACCTCATCCCTTTTAAACACCCAATTAAAGACGAGTTTACCCAAGGTGAAGGTAGCATTGCTTCGTTTTTATGCGTTTATGAACCTTCCATGGATGGCACAACTGATCAACAAAAAATCAAGCACATCCTCTCATGCTTGAGTCGCATGGCCCAAAAGGTAATGGTTCATTATTGAACTCCTTAATACCTGGGAGTAGGTTAAGGAAGCGCTTATTGAGGAATTCAGCTCAACGCAGAGTTCAAGAAAGAAAAAGCAGGCTTTTATGTGCCTTAGAATGCGACAAAGAGAATGGCTACCACCTTTGTTGACCGTTTTACAGTGAATCTCAGCAAATGTTACTTGAAAAAGGTTACCTCATGATGACGTCGTTGCTGCTATTCTAGATGGCTTAGCTTCTCACCCTTCCTTAGTAATACATATTATCTCAGTATAGTGTTACCTGCAGAATGTTTGCAATATAAATTAGGATTTATTAGAGGTTGCATATTTCCATTAAGTTGCAACTACCTAAGGATTTGTGTTAAACCCCAAGTCAAATTAATCTAGGATCTCCCAACCATAGCTCATCAGAAGAAGTCCATGACGACCCTTGGCCCCTCTTGTGTCTGTTCCCATCCCAAAACCTGCTTCCACAGTGTAATTCAAAACAGAAGCTCTCACCACGTGATATTGACCAGAGTACATCATCAGTGACATGGAAGCGCTCCTTTATGTTATCTGCACCCAGAGGTCCCCTGTACATCCCTTTGAGACTTTACTTCGCTCTGAGCCACTACTGGGAGGTTTTCTGAAGTAGTTCAATTTCCATTTCCCTCCCAAACGCAGTTCATAGTGACTCAGCATCTTCACTACCTATTCACATCTTATAACCTGCCCCAAGGTGCAGTCAAAACCCAACACCAACAACCACATGAGGCTGATTTTAGACTCTCCCAAAGATCTTCCAAAGAGCTCAAGGCAAAGGCAGTTGAAGCTGAAACGCCATCTCCCATGCCCAAAAATTTAGTTGAACGCCTAAAGGGCAACAACCTCGACAAAAAAAGGGCCTGTTGACAAGGTGTATCATATGAAGCAGACCCACGAACCTGACGTTCCTGACTCTACCTCCCCTCCTATCACTCCTCTAATATGCATAGGCAACCCCCTTGATGATAAATCTTAAGGAGTTATGAAGACGTTGTATATTATGTTCTAGGAGCCTCAGTTGAAGTGGGGATACTATAACTTCTGAATCCTGACGGAGTAAACAAGGTCATGATCCCTGATGAAACCTACCTTAGCCAAGTTATGGGGTGCCCTGAGGTTATTAATACCTCTATTGATGCAACTAGTTCCTTTCTTTGTTGATTTTTCCTATTCAGCAGGTTCATACCTTGGATTATATTAAAGACAGATATCCTGAGACCGCTCAAAAGCTTGCCTCTACATTTAATTTTAAGTAAGTGCTAGCTCTTCCCCCTAACTTTGGGGGAACTCTAACCAAGGTAGAGTTTTTATCAACAAGGTACTGATTATGGCCATCCTTGACACTGGCTCTCTTATCAATTTGATCTCAAAACTAAAGAAGATTAAGTTGGTGCCCAACTTAGTTTACTCCTAGGATTATGGAACTGAGGGTCTCAAAAGTACACGTGCTATCATGGCTTACTCCTCCTTACCCCTCTAAATTGGGAAGCTTATCCTGTTGGCACCAGTTGTGGCCTAAGATAAAAATAATTATGACATGTTTATTGGAACTCAATTTATGCTAGCGTATGACGGAATCATAAAACTAAAACATGAGTTTTTTCCCCGCTCAACTATGAGATTCCTCTGTTTCAACCAATAAAAACACAACAAAAAAGAATATTCTAGCTCAGATTTTCTTTCTCGTAACAATCACTTTAGTTACTATAATTCAATTCTAACAGAAAATTTGGATAATCACACACAGGAAAGATGGGCGACTTTAATAACAAAAATAATACAACATGGGCGAGCGTCATGGCAAGCGGTGCACTTAACGGTGCAACTAAGGGCAAGAAACGCCCTGGAGGGGGACCAGGAACCCAATCTGCAAAGAAATTGTAAACTCAGAAACCATCTGGGTTTATGGTATTTACTGTAAAGCACGCGCAATACATGTACATTCAATTCAACCAACCTTTGTCAAAGGTGGAACACGGAATCAGACTCTTCCTTGGGGATGAGTCACCAACCCTGTGGGAGAAAACATGTGAGGCACAGCCCTCACTTTTCCCTCAAGCGGTGTATGTAGCCACCAACAACATGGGCTGTGGCTGGATTGATATTGGTTTTAAAACAGCCAATGAAGCTGATGCTGCAGCAAAAATCTGCGTGGAAATTGCCCTTCCTGAGGGCAAAAAAATTGTGCGCACCATGTGCACCAGATGGAACAAAGCAAAAACTTTGTTCATCTCCTTTGACTCGCTCCCCACCAACCTTCCTCGTAAGGTAATTGAGGAGGAGCTCCGCAAAGGTCTTGTGGCCTATGGAGAAATCCAACAACTTGAATTACAGCGATTTCGCTTAATGCCCGACCTGTGCACGGGAAAAGCTATTGCTGTAATCAACCCCTTCCCAGAAGTGGAAGAGGATTTATCCAGAATTCCCCGCGCAGCAGATTTTCACTTTGCAGATGGGAGCCATTTAGCTGCATTCTGAGTTACACTAAAACGCGCACTACCCATTTGCAACCACTGTGGCTCACTGGGCCACAAGGAACATGCATGCCCTGTAAAAGAGGGCTTAATGGAAAATGATTTTTGTGAAGAAGCTATGGACGAAGATAATGAGAACTTCGCCAAAATGACTTTGGCCACCACCCATTCCGCTGGGGTGAAGATGGACTATACTCCATCGTGGACCCAGTTACAAGTAAACAGCGTAAAGCAGCACAAAAAGCCCGCAAGAGAGCAGCGGCTGAAGCAGCGGCACACACGGAATCCGCCATTAACCACGGACAAATTCAGGAGGATATTTCAAATATTTACCAAACCAACCAATCAGAACAATATGCCCAGGTCGAAAATTTTCACAATAACCAGACTGAGCCACAAAGCATCATCAGTCATGCACATACTGAGGAACAATGCAACCACAATTTGGGTGAAAATGCGGTGCACAATGCAACAAAGTTGAACCTCAAAAATATAAAATCCAATCAACAACACGCATCAAATCAACATGAGACCTGTGCAGGAAAAGTTGATGCAAATGCAAAAACTGCAATTCCCTTGAATCATTGGGTCAGATCAAGGGAACCAACAATGGCAGTAAAAGAGTTGGAGTACAGATGTGGAGCATGGCCAAAATGAGCCGCGGTGGGATAGGACCAGAGGGTCCTCCCAACCGCTCCTGAGGCGCCACGGGCACCTCAGTGTCAATAGGGACGTTATATATCTCGGGAGCCAGGGCTCATATGTCCCAAGCCAAAAAGCTGGCATTCCTGCGAAAACCTCTTGTAGACACCTTGGCCATCCAAGAAACCCACTGCCTACAAGGGGAAGAAGAATTCTGGTCAACCAGGGTCGCACCATCACAATCAGTATGGATGTCTCACTGTGGGGTGATCGTCCAAAACAACAAAAAATTTAAAATTACAAATTCATCATCACACTTGCACGGTTGAGTCCTGGTAGCAACAATCACATGCCAAGATGAAATAATTCCGTTAGCATGTATCTACACGCCGTGCACTGCAACTGAGAGAAAAAAAATTGAAAAAATTTCTACCCTCACCCTCCCACCAGATATCATCATGTTAGGCGATTTCAACTGCTGGGGTAACCTAATACAGATCGATGGCCTAATCCCAGGGGTTATTCACCTGGACACATTGAATATCGCACAATGAAGGCATCTCTTGGCTTACAGGATGCTCTTCCTCCCATACACCAATCCTTCCCCATATGACAAGACCCAACATATGTGAGGGACTGCTCATATCAATGGGTCATATTGACCACATCCTCATCCCACAATCCCACCACTCAAGAATCTCCAAATTTACAACAAAAAAGATCAATTTTTCTGATCACCGATTAGTTATGGTGCAGTTAGTGCAACCTAATACCACACACAGGTGTCGCCTTGGAGAAAGCTTCACCCAGAAAATATAAGATTGCCTGAGATATCTGACTGGGTTGAAAACAAGGCTACAAACCCAGAATTCACATCCCCATTCACTTTGGATCCCTCAGAACATGGGAAAATTTCAAAAAAGATTTAATCAACAAAACCTGACATATTGCATCACGCAAGTACACCGCGGACACAGCCACAATCAAGCGTACCTTGGCAGAACTAGACCACCTGGAAATAAATACTCTGAGATCTGACTATAGCCCTAATTGGGGATGCAAATGGGCAGAAATTTCAGCCTGAATTAACAATCTCATCTTTGAACACCAACACAGAATCAAAGTATTGAACAAAGGTAAGTTCATAAAGGAAGGCAAAACCTGTTTGACATACTTTTTCCGCCAATTCCACTCCCGCGGAAACCAGCCCACATGCACACAGGTCCGCAAGACCAACGGCACTGTGGCAACTGACCCTGAGGAGGTCAAGGCGGAAGTACACTGCTATTACACTGAATTATATTTTGAAATGCCAACAGATTCACAAAAAATTAAATAAGTTTATTCAAACTGCCAAGATACAAATTACACCACCAAATTACAATATACTATCCCTTATTACATGGGAGGAGCTTAGGGAAACAATTCGCGGTGCACCACGTAGGTAATGCCCAGGGCCTGATGGGATACCCTACGAATTTTACAAAAAATATGCAACAAATTGCCCCCCTCCTATTGGCGTCAATGAACCAGAGTTTGTTGGAAACACGCCTCCTACCTGGTGGCCATGAATCCTATGCTATAACCTTGTATAAAAAGGGTGACAAGTTGACCTGGCCAACTGGCGCCCAATTGCACTCTCCAACACTGACACAAAAATTATAACAAAAATTTTAGCAGCTAGATTAGGCGCAATTGCATCTGACGCCCTATCACCCAACCAGTTTGGGTTTATACCAGGGCGTTCAATCTGGAACAACATACACCCTGTTGCAAACATTTGCCAACCCAAAGCAACTGATGCCCTGGTCTTCTTGGATCAGGAAAAGGCGTATGACCGTGTTAGCTGGCCATACCTAAAAGAATGTCTACATGCCTTCAAACTCCCACCAAGATTCATAAAATGGGCGATGCTCCTAACAGAATCTGCAACCATGGCTGTATGCGGCCCTGGATTCCTAACAAACAATATTAAACCACATAGAGGGCTCAAACAAGGGGATCCCCTCATCCCACTGCTATACAATTTCAGCTTTGACCTGCTCCTCTGAGTAACTGACTCACGTCTCATGGGGATAACCGCACAAGGACAACTGACAGTCAAGGTACTGGCCTTTGCAGATGAATGCGTAGCAGGTATAGCAAACAATGAAGATGCCCGACAGCTGGAACACACTCTAAAGGAATACTCCAAGGTGAGCAATGCATCGCTCAACAAAAGGAAGACATAAATCATTCTCTTAGGCAAATACACAAACAATTGGGCCACAACATCAGAACCTCACACAAACACTCAAAGAAAAAACCCAATTATATTACCCTTTGCAACACCTCCCACCACCACTCCTGTCTGACACCTTGGAATCTGGCTAGAATCAGGGGGATATGCTAATGAGACAATGGAAAGTAACCTGTTACAACGGGTATCCAAACGCGTCGCCTCCCTCAAGGGGAGAACCCCAGGACTAACAGGACGAGTTACAGTTGCTAACTTGCTCATCCTCCCAATACTGTGGTACCAGGCCATGCGATAGCCTTCTCACCTACCTTTATAACCTCAATTCGCGCGCTTATCCAGGGCTGGCTGTGGCCTGGCTCTCACCCTCCTATACGGATGGAAACACTATTTGGCCCACGCTCAAGCGGAGGCATGGGACTAATAGATTTTGAGAGCCATGCCAATCACATCCTAGGTACCTGGATAAAGGAAATCCTTGCTCCAGACCTCCTGCAACAACATTGGTCCAGAGCAGCAAGGACTAACTTTGCACAGGCGCTCAAATTAAACAACCCACATAGTCCACCCAGACTACTTTCATACCTTGCCAAGCACCCTACTGCAACGGGTCCACATGGAACCTCCCCTCATTTCAAACATATCCTCCGAACTATCTGCCGTATGGGATGGACCATAGAGAACATGGGTACTATACAGGGAAGGGGATGACCCAGCCCCCAATTCAAATTAAGAAACCCATAAAACCACCCCCAGAGGGATATGCTTGCAACAACCCCAAGCATAGCTAGGATAGAATACCTAGATATGCTGGACATTCCCTACGATTTAACCACACAGAAAGCAATGTGGAAAATGACACACCACCCACTCCTACAACCAAGGATAAGAGCAAACGCCTGGCGCTGTTTGAGAAGGACCTATAGGACGGCGGACCGCTCCAACTCCCTCCACAAAACATGTGCAGTATGTGGAGGGGAGGGATCCCTACATCACCGCCTAGAAACATGCCCCTCAACCAAAGCTATATGGCAGGAATTCGCACGACTGCTCAAGATTCAAAACGAACAGGAATTCTCGATATCAAAGAGTATCTTCGCGCTCCAGATTGAGTCACCAATCCCATCTACCCTCCGCTCCCTAATAATATAATTGCAATGTGGACAATACACACAATTGCATTAGATGCGTTCAAGGGCACGGTCCCAACCATTAATGAGATTATTAACAGATTCCATGTCTACTTACTAGAGCACTTCCAAGCTTGGCTCTATGGATATTATGAGACCAAGACAAAAAGCGCTCATAGAATCATGGTTCCCACTCTGGTTCCTCCACACAGACCCTTTCCTTCACACCTGCTCCATAGCAGGGGAAACCCCTCGGAGTAGTGCACTAACCCCCCCATACCTGGCAGTCCCGCTGGCAACAGGGGTAACTTGAGTACCCTGGGGTGCCCAATTTTTATATTTCTTAGTTATTCTCTTAGTTTCACATATATTCGGTAATGTCTGTCACCTGGTCAGAGTACCTCGGTTAAATAAAAAGAATATTCTAGCTCAGTTGAGTGCCCAACTTCTGCATTATAGCTGCACTATACAACGTTCAGGAGAAATACAAAGAAATTACCTGAGTCAGTGGATGCTTCAGTTGGTATTCCTTTTTATGCCTCAGAGGAGATACTAATTATGTCTGGTGAATAATGGGTGATTGATACCAAGATTACTTCACAAATCCCCTATAACTACTTATTCCACATATCAAGCATCGATGGAGTTAGTCCTGTAGAGCCTCAAGTATTGCTTGTAATATTAGATACTGCTTCCAGCGACCTATTATCATTCTTCTGAGGAATCTTACAAATAAGGACTCTATTGTGAAAAACATCAGGATATAGAAAAAAAATTTTATTCCCCTTGTAATATTAAAAAAGGTCACTGTATTGGTTCTATGTTAGATATGGGCTTACCTAATGACAAACTGTCATATGCTCTGCCCAATGTTCACATTTCAGATGAACTAACCATGTAAGAGCTTGTAAGGTTAATTTTTTACTAGATACTTACAGTGATATCTTCTCAAAATCTGATCCTGAATATGGGCACATGAAGGACTGGAGCCACAAAATTGATATCAGTGATGCCAGTCTTATCCAATCTAAAACTTACCATAAGTCAAAGGTCAAAAAACAACATATAAGGACTGAGCTCATGCAGTTATCAGACGCTGGGTTACTTTTACCTTCTCAAAGCCCTAGGAGTCTCCTCTCTTGCTTATTAAAAAGAAAAACGGAGGTCATTGAGTAGTTATGGACTACTAAAAAAGAACAACCTCACAAAAAAGGATAGTCATCATATCTTGCGCATTGACGATGCTCTTGCATAACTCTCTGTATCAACTTTTTCTCTGCTATGGATATGGCTAGCGGATACTAGAAAATGGACCTATTCCCACAAGATCAGTAAAAATGTGCTCTCATTTGCAGTGAAAGCTTATTTTATTCCACTTAATTACCTTAAGGGTTGTGTAATTCTCCTGCATCATTTCAGAGAGCCATGAATCACATCCTAAGAGACCTTAAGCTAAGTTGTGTGATAGTCTTTCTTGATAACATTACAGTTTTTAAACCTTTCAGCGAGCATCTTACTCATTTAAAGGAAGATTTTCAACGCCTGCGTGCGTCTAATATTAAGGTAAAGCCATCAAAATGTACTTTTTAAAAAAGTAGATTTCCTTGGACATGCCATCTCATAAAAAGGAATTTAACCCTTACAAGATAAGGTTAAAGCAATTAAAAAATGACTCTGCCTCAAAACCTCTGAGTTATCCAGGTGTTTCTGGGTATGATGGCGTACTACTATCAATTAATCCCCAAGTTCGCCCAGCTCATTGAGCCACTCGTTTAACTCTTGTCAAAAACAATCCTTTCTATTTGTGTGGTGGACAAACGGCCGATTAAGCCATTATAGAAATTGCTCAAAAAACGCCCTATCCTACGCCACCTAAACTATGCAAACCTGTCATTTTGTTTACTGATGCCTCTGACTATGCCATTGAAGCCATCCTGGCTCAATTGGATGCAAACGGCATGGATCACACAGTGACATATTTCAGCAAGATGCTTTCATAAGCTGAATGCAGCTATAGCGTCATTGAAAATGAGTGCCTTGCTATCCTAATTGCTGTAGAAACTTACCGCCCTTTTTATGAACCAGCTTCACCGTGGTTACTGTCCATGTGTCATGGAAATGGCAGAAGAAGTTTAGACTGGCTTGCCAGTCAGGATGTGTAAGCACCCAAAAAGCAAGCCAGAATGCCAGAGGCATTTCTGCCTGAATGACGTTGTATGGAGCTGGGCATTGGGAAATAAAGAATCGTTGGTGGAGGACAATGGTAAAGAGCAAACCAAGGATGAACCAAATCGTGGCCTCCCCAGACCCTGGGGTCTCACTGCAGGGGGTGGTACCACAGGTATTATTTCAATAAGGTCACCGGTAGTCAGGGTCAAATCAACTGGGGAGACAAGGGTGCGGATCCTTGCCTGAAGATGGTAGATGTATGGCCACAAGATTCCAGTTTATTGTTGGAGAAAGTTCAAAATGATAGGGTTAAATTGCCAGAAGTATCTAGCTCGCTGAATCAGTTGATGACGGTGGGGCCATAGTGAACATTAGTACTGGTAGTGGCCATCCGGTATATGGGCTGACAGGCCACCAGAGAAAAGCCATTGGTAATGAGGCCAGAAGGATATCAATAAAATCAAATTGATAGATTTTCAAGGCAAAATTTTATTGTAAAGAAAAGGAATAAATTTGACCAACAATTTTCTCAGTGCAATGTGGCTGATTAAATAGTGACCAATTGATGCGGGAACAAACTGGGATCAAGACCCTCAATTTTGACCTAACTGGCGAATTATTCAGGAATGGGAGCAGACAAGTTCACTGAGAACTGACATAGAAGGATTTGGTGGCAGATTGAGTCACTGTTGGTTCAATCATGAATGCCCAAACTGAGGCTTGACTACCTTTTATGACGGTTGGTGTGACAGTGTTTAGCCCATTGAGCTTAAGGAATCCCCTAAGGCCACCCCACATAGGGTTGGTCCCAATTGGTTGGGAATGGGTTCGGGATGCCCAACCCACCCATGCCCAGTCATGGGCTGTTCATTTGGTCAAAAGCGTTGCATCATCCACAATGCTTAATTTGCCAGCAGAGAGCTTTGAACCCTCGTCGATGATGTCTGATGCTACTACCTGCACATTGGAGGATCATCCCCAACAATTTTGGGAGGGGTTTTTTTGCGATCATGGTGTTAGCTGAATTAAAACCTTTGGCAATTCCGGCCAATAGATCAGTTTTCGCCCCTTTTTGACTATGCGGGATCTGATCATTGGGCATGTTTCCACTCAATTCTGGACTGAATGACTTCATTTTGATGATCTTGGCGCAAATTTCCCCAATAAAATGTACCAGTTCTGCCGAGGTGAAGGTGGGCACTGGGTGATAATTCAAAGAGGGAGGGCTGTTACCCAACGCTTGTCTACCACATGGGAGAATCTCCCTGGGTGACGAGGGGTACTGCCAAACCTCTTTGGTTCCTTCTTACTAAGAAACGGGAAAAGGGCCTGATTTATGCTCAGAGGACGTTCCCCAGGACTTACATTACCCTTTCCTTTTTCCAAAGGAAGGGCACCCCTGCCAGGAAACTGCACAAGGGCCATATTCTTGTGCGCCTTGGGTAACTTGATCGCCATTACTGTTGCAATTTTGGGGGGCGGGGAGCTTCAGGGTGGGATTCAACGAACGCTAAAACCAGTTACATACAGTTAGTGAAATTGCAAGCCTTGACCCAACTGTTCTCATAAGCTGGATACCCTTTCCAAGCTACAAGATATTGGACAGATTGACAGGACTTACAGGATGCCAGGATATTTTCCACTTTGGCCTCTTCCACATTTTCCTATAATGATCTTCTCAGGCTCCATGTGAACTGTCCCCTTAAAGGGTGACAACTGGGAGACGTGGAAGTTGGGGTGTTGTTTCTAGTGAGCTGGAAGCCTCAACCGGAATGCACTATTACCCAAGACTTCCTCTACCAAATGAGGACCTGAAACTTACTTGCAAACTTGCGGGAGGAGACTTGCAAATGTAAATGACATGTATCAAGCATAACATAGGAGCCCTATGTTATGTCATGACCTGGAAGACGTTTTTGATCTGCAAACCGCTTGTAGTCTTCAATAGCCTAAGTGAGGTGTTCCCGCACTAAGAATTGAGTAGACCTAATATGTTCAGCATGGTCCACGGCAGCTTGGAACTCAGGCCACAAGCAGGCTACGACCAAAAAGGAAGGGTTATAACCCATTGTCGCTTCATAGGGAGAAAATCCCATGAAAGCGTGATTCCCATTGTTGTACACAAATTGAGCAAGGGGAAGGTCGTTGGCCCAGGTGTCCTGTGCGGCTGCAGCATAGCAACGCAGTATTGTTCAAGGACTTGGTTAGCTCACTTGGTCTGCCCGTTGGACTGGGTATAATACACCATGGAGCAACAGAGGGAGATTTTTAGAATATAAGAGAGTTTGCTCCAGAACCACGCCGTGAACTGTGCCCCATGGTCACTGATGATCTCCTGTGGGAGAACAAACATCAAAAACACATGACACACAAAAAGGCGAGAGGTTTCCTCCAATGTAATCGTGGAAGTACAAGGGATATAAAAATTTAGTGAACCAATCCACCACCACCATCACTGCCATAAACCTGTTAGAGCAGGGGAGTTTGACACTAAAATCCACGGACACCGGATCCATGGACCCTCCGCCTGCTGTAAAGGGTGGAGAAAGCTGCTTCTACCAGAGTTATACATCTTATCCTGAGCACAAGTAACATAATTGGCGATCTAGGACAGAACTTCCTTGGTTAAACCTGCCCAATTGTAGGTCCATTTGATCAAGCTGATGCATTTCTTATTCCCCAGATGACTGACCATGGGGGGATCTTGGTGTGCATGAAATACCTCTGTTCTGAAGGAAGGGTGGACCCAAATTCGTGACCAGAAATAAACAAGGCCCTCTTCCAGGGAGTATAGAGAGTGTTTATGGTTTTGGTGGGACAATTGCTCAACCAACTCCACACCCTCATGGCAAGCCATCTGCCTGGCCAAAACCTCAGCGACTAGCGGGGCCTCAGGGGCCAAAGCAATGGAAGAGACAACAAGGGGAACAATCGACAGGATTTGAGTGGCAGGAATCATGGTAACGAGGTCCATTTCCTCCAGGTCCGAGGGGCATTGGGTGGGGCTGCAGCTGAGAAAATCAAGAAGTACGTTAAGAGCACTTTTTACAAATTTGTATTTGTAATTGAAACTGCACAAGTCCTTATAGGCTCGTGCCTGTTGGTGTGCCAATTTCTGGGGTTCACAAAAATACAAGAGAGATTGGTGATCTGTACGGACTGTTAACTCATGCTGAGCACTATGTAACAGTTACCTCCAATGAGTCAATGCTCATGCTACAGCTGCTAACTCCTTGTCATAGATATCCCAAGACTACTCTGTAGAGGTAAGCTTTTGGGAAAAATAGGCGACCAGATGTTTCAGGCCATCATGATCTTGGAGTAACACTGCCCCACTGCCACTGATGAGGCATCACACGCCACAATATACGGCTTGGTGGGATCTGCATGCTTCAAGACAGGCGGAGATAAAAACACCTCTTTGAATGATTCAAATGACTGCTGGCATTCAGGCGTCCAACAAAATGGTACATTTTTGCCAGTGAGGGGGTGGAGCGGGGCAGCTAGTTGGGAAAGAGCCAGGGAAATTTTTTTAAAAAAATGATGGTTCCCAAGAAACTCTGTAATTGTTTCTGGGTTGTCAGGGTTGGCCATTCTCAGATAGCGTTCAACTTATTGAGAGGAATTGTGTAGCCATCTTTAAGGATGAGGTTCCCGAGGAAGGTAACTTCCTCATTATAGAACTTGCATTTGGAAGGCTTGACAAACAAACCTGCCTTATGCAAGGCGGCCATGACTGCTTCCAAGTAAATAGCATGTTGCTCAGGAGTCAGGTAATGAACCAGAATGTCATCAATATATGCAACTGCGCAAGTAAACCAGAGGTCACCTAGCACACTGTCATTCATATGTTGAAATGTAGCGGGAGCATTCTTCAGCCCAAAGGGCATTACGCAGAATTGAAAAATGCCTTGCTTCATCCAGATCGCTGTTAACCATTCTTGTCCTTTCATTACCTAAATCTGGTTAAAGGCATTGACGCGATTCAGTTTGGAGAACACATGAGATCTTGTGATTGCTTGGCCTATCATCTGCTCCAAAGGTAGAGGGTAGGGATCGTGAACTATTACTTTGTTTAGATGTCCATAATCTATGCATGAATGGAGGGAACCATCGGCTTTTTTGGTGAAGACAATGAGACATGACTGGCGAGGTCTCCTTAAACAACCATCCTTTTCTCAACATGTCATCCAACCAAGTGTTGAGCGCGGCCTCTTCTTCCGCTGTTTGAGGGTACAACGGGCAGTTGATATTCACCGACTCCACTGTCATACGGAATCCCAAGTCAAATTTAGTATGAGGAGGTAGGCGATCCACCTTTTCAGAATCTAAAAATACTTCGATAGCAAATTAACTTTAAGGAAAATTGGACGGTATGCCCGCAGGAGAGATGAGGGAAGTGATAGAACTACAGCCTTGAGTTTTCTTAAGGGTGTTAATTAAGGAAAATTCACCCATCAGTTGATCATTAGCAAATGACAGCATGTTAGACTCCAGGTGGATTCTTACATGTTGTCAGCGCCACCATCCCACTCCTAGAACTACTGGAAACAATAAGTCTGGCATCATGGAAAATCAATCGCAGAAGCTAAACTGATGTACCAAAAAAGGTACTGGCCAACGGACAACATACAATTTCTGGGAGGCAGAAGAAGCCACCATCACTGATGGGCCTGCATCCATGTCCAGATCTAAATTTTTGGGCTCACTTGATGCTCATGAAATTATCCGTGGCACTGGTGTCTACCAGGGCCTCAAAGGAGACATTGTGGGATCTGATACAAATCTTCATAGGCAATAAGAAATAAGCAAAATTTTGCTTATTGGAAGATTTGGGTGTTTCTGTTGCGACTGAAGAAATAGCTGACAAATTGGGGGAAAGGTTGGGAGCTTTTCCTGGAGTAAAGATGGGAAGGACGTGGGCTTGAGAACCAGCCTCCTCCATCTGGGCTTTTACTGATTCATTTATAGGTAAATCAGATCAGCCAACTCTGATGCAGGAGTAGTTTTGGGCTCATAAGACAGAACTATTCCTGGTTCAATGGTAGACACTATGTCCACATTGTTGTTGGTTAATCCTATCATAAAATTTCCCTTTTGATAGTGGGAAGCTTGGTGAGGGAAGGCATTGATAGAAGTCGCGGCGGCACACATTTGATCTACCATTCCTTTTGAGGTGGACCAAACCTTGTGATGAGCAGAAATTGTATCCAAACCTGCTCTAAGGATTTCCTGAAGCATATTATTAGAGAGGTCCAGTGTGGGAGCCAGTTCACGGAATGTAGAGATCAAGTAAGCTAAACTAAGGGGCTTTGGCCATAATATAGAGCAATCTGAATAAGTGGTCCAAGCGTGATGCAGGGGGTTTCAAGGCAGCTGATATGATGGCAATCAGCGAACTGGGATCTCCTGATTTTGAGGAAGAGCGCAGAAGGCCTCTAACTTAAATGATGGGCGTCCCCATCCACAGCGTCCAATAAAGTGACCCCTTGCTGGGCATGAGATAACTCAGAGGCATTGTTAAGGGCTATTGCCAAATGCATCTGCATCTCAGTGAGGGCGTCAAGAACTCAATTTACTATCTCTTGGGATGGAACATGTGAGCTTTCCTCTGGGCTATTAGGAGGGGGAGAGGTAGTAATCCACGCGGCTTGACTGCCCTGAAGAAATTTCTCCAGGGTAGAGCGGATACTACCCCCAAAATCAACAAGTGACCATATGAACAACAAGAAGCAGACTGCTGATTGTACGTTCATTTGGTAGAGGTTGGCCACTTCAGAGCTCACCTCAAAGAGCAGGGCGGAAGTGGCTGGAAACAATGGTTGGTTGATTATGTTATGGAAATGGCAGAAGAAGTTTAGACTGGCCTTCCAGTCGGGATGTGTAAGGACCCAAAAAGCAAGCCAGAATGCCAGAGGCACTTCTGCCTGAATGACGTTGTATGGAGCTGGGCATTGGGAAATAAAGAATCGTTGGTGGAGGACAATGGTAAAGAGCAAACCAAGGATGAACCAAATCGTGACCTCCCCAGACCCTGGGGTCTCACTGCAGGGGGTGGTACCACAGGTATGATTTCAATAAGGTCACTGGTAGTCAGGGTTAAAGCAACTGGGGAGACAAGGGTGCGGATCCTTGCCTGAAGATGGTAGATGTATGGCCATAAGATTCCAGTGTATTGTTGGCGAAAGTTCAAAATGATAGGGTTAAATTGCCAGAAGTATCTAGCTCGCTGAATCCAGTTGATGATGGTGGGGGCCATAGTGATCATTAGTACTGGTAGTGCCCATCTGGTATATGGGCTGACGGGCCACCAGAGAAAAGCCATCGGGAATGCGGCCAGAAGGATATCAATAAAATCAAATTAATAGATTTGGAAGGCAAAATTTTATATTTAAAGGAAAGGAAGAAAATTGACCAACAATTTTCTTAGTGTGATGTGACTGATTAAAGCCTGGTCGATTGATGCAGGAACAAGCTGGGATCAAGACCCTCAATTTCGACCTAACTGGCGAATTATTCAGGAATGGGGGCAGATAAGTTCACTGAGAACTGACATCAAAGGATTCAGTGGCAGACTGAGTCACTGTCAGTTCAACCTCAAACGCCCAAACTGAGGCTCAGCTACATTTATGATGGTTGTTGCAACGTCATTTAGCCTGACAAGTAGCAGGAATCCCCTAAGGCCACCCCACATAGGGGCGGTCCCAATTGGTTGGGAACGGGTTCAGGATGCCCTACCTGCCCGTACCCAGTCACAGGGCCATTCATTTGGTCAAAAGCGTTGTATCATCTGCAACGCCTGATTTGCTGGCAGGAGCTTCGAACCCTCATCAATGATGTCCAATGCTACTACCTGCACATTGGGGATCATCCCCAACAATTTTGGGAGGGGGTTAATTTTTGCGATCATGGTATTAGCTGAATCAAACCTTCAGAAATTCTGGCCAATAGATCAGTCTTCGCCCCTTTTTTACTATGTGGGATCAGATCATTAGGCATGTTCCCACTCAATTTTGGACCAAACAACTTCATTTCGATGATCTCAGCACAAATTTTCCTGATCAAATGTACCAGTTCTGCTGAGGTGAAGGTGAGCACCGGGGAGTAATCCAAAGAGGGAGGGCTGTTACCAAAGCTCGTCTACCACATGGGCGAGGTCATCCTGGGTGATGAGGGGTACTGCCACCCTCTTTGGTACCTTCTTACTTGGAAATGGTAAAAGGGCCCAATCTACGCACAGGGGACGTTCCCCAGGACTTACACCACGCTTCCTTCCAATATTTACAAAATATGAAAGTTTCTACTGGACAGTTGGCTCGTTGGGCCTTGAAGCGCCAACATTATGATATGAAGATTGAACAACGAGCTGGAATTCGCCATTTATATGTTGAATGGTTGACTTGGTTACCTGTTCTTCATTTAGATAATAGTGAATCTGAGAGATTGCATGACCTTCTAATGACCCTGTTGCTTGGAAATATTAGGATGAGACTGTCAAAAAATGCTAGCACGGCAATCCTGCACTACCAAAGTGGAGAGCGGGAAGCTATATAAAAATGTAGGGGCAAACCGGCTGCCCTACCTTCAACCCTCAGAACGAGTACCTTCATCATAGGGGCTCACTATACCCTTGGGCATGGCGGAGTGAGAAAATCCTATGAGTGGATTAAAAATTGATACTACTGGGAGGGAATCATGGAATCAATTATTGAAGACTTGGATGCCTGCTTGACCTGCAAAAAGAGTTTTAGTCTCAAGATCAAATTCAGTATCACCTTATTACCCCTCAGCAACCCTTCCACATGAAAAGTTTAGATGTGGGGGTTCTCTACCCCAAACTACATGTGTGAATCGCTACATAATAGTAGGTTATGATCACTTTACGAAATGGATTTAAGCAGTGGCTCTCCCAACACGAACTGCTAAAAGCTAACATCACTTTTCTATATAAGAAGTTTCACTCGCCATGGTTGCCCCCAGGTTCTACTCTGTGATAACGGGAAAGTTTTCACCTCCATATTGGGTAAGATCTTGGCTACCTACATGGGATCTCAACAACTTTTCTCAGCCCCATATAATCCTTATTCAAGTGGTACCATAAAAAGAGCAAATGTAATTTTGGTATCTATATATAAAAAAATGGCCACTTCCGACCTTCTCCACTGGGACCAGTTCTTGCCTAGTCCCCTTATGGCATATCATATCAGCTATCATCAGATCCTCAAAATAATTTCCTTTCCGCGTTTTGTATGGATAGGTGCCTGGATTGCCCGCTCTCTTAGTCAAAAAAATGTCTTCTTTGCTAAAAATGAGGATCTTTTTTAACATTAGGTGGTCCCAACCTAATGTGGAGATACACCAATCTTTATTTAATCACGCCTGAGCTCCTAAGAGCTTGAGATGAAAGCAGGGGTAAGCGAAGGTTTTGAAAAATTGTGGAGAAAAGCTTTTCCAGAGCCAGGTGCCCGCTCAAACTGACCTATTGGTCCATGGCGACATGGTAAATAATCTCAGAGCCATCTCAAAATGAACCTGAAAGTGGGTGATCATATGGGGCAGCGTCCACAGAGTGGAGTCTAAAGTTGTGCGAGAATATGAATTATGAATATTCCATATCACTACGCCAAATGCTAGGACCCTTAATGATTGGGAGAAATTGGGGAGTGAGAGGTTGAACATGAAGTCCTGAACAGGGTGGTCTACCCAAGGTTTTGCTCGCAGGAGTTCGCGGACCTTGCTCCAGAAAGGGGCTATGAGGGGGCAATTAAAGAAGCGGTGGAGGTGGGTGCATGTCAGCTCTGCACATTGCGGGAAACTCTTGTGCTGAAAGGTGGGACCAGTTCAATCCCCTGTCCTGTATGAGCAGTATATAACATGCCAAATCATATTTGACATTTTTACTGAGAGAACAGGATGGGTAACTTCCTTCCAGAGTGCCTTGAGATCACATTTCACAGTGGGGGGTAAAAGATCAGGGAGACGAGGCTGCATTGAGGGTCTGTCCAAAGGGTGGAGGTGGGAGATAACAACCTTCCCATCGTGGACAAGGGTGTGATGCTTGAGCTGATCCCAGGGCCATTCTTTTATAATGGAAGACATGGTACACCCATACTCCTGCCCTCTTAAGTGCTTAAAGAGTCTGATTCCAGTAAAATCTTGATGAGGGTTTGAGGCTGTGGCCTGAATGGTTTGTTAGCCATTCTCCCACTGCTATTGGCGAGGTTCGTGGGAGCCCTAGAGAGGCCGCTAAACCCTAGCGTAAGGATGGAGCCCATTGTGGCATTGGAGCCATATTTTAGCAAATGATGGGCTTAAGGAACCTCGTCAGTATTGAAGTGGCATGAGACCTAGTGTCTAAAAGACTAGGCCCCCCTCGCTGCGGGGTCAGGATATTGTGGTCAGAGCTGTGGGTTGGTTAAATCCCCATATCCTTAAGCGAAGTATCACATTCAACCTCATGTAGAAACTGTCTGTTAAGGGGCAAACATGAGCGAGTAACCATAGCTTTTATAAAGAAAAACATTCGCCATCAGGGCGCATCCCTGGGGGTGATACGCTGGCAGCTCCAGTTAGCTACAAGAGAGTTTATTTCATTGAGAAAGCGGTCCCCATTATCCTTCATTGTGACCCCTTAAGGTGTGGTAAGGATACCTAGACGCTGAAAGGTGTCCCAAGTAGGTTCCAAATTAAAAGACGGAGGAAACAATGGGTACCAACTTGCACTATAATGGTTTTAGAAGTGTTAACCTTGGAATTGGACGCCTTGGAGTAACGATCCAGGGCCTCCATGGCCAGGACTAGGTCCTTCTTACATCCAACTGCTACTGCTGTGTCATCAGCAAAGGCTATGGTGCGGGTGAGGGGTTTCCCAGGAACCTGAATACCCACCAGTTGTTCCTGGAATAGGGCCATATTAGGATCCAAAGCTATGTTGAACAAGATTGGGCTCAGTGGATCCCTTTGATGGAGACCTTATTAGCAATAGCCACTGTTGTAAATCCTGTTGAGACAATACCTTAATGTGAAGCTGGGCGTAAAGCGCTGATAGCCATGTCCTAGCTTGTGGTGGGATGTGGAGGCAGGTTAGGTAGGCGTCCAGGTACTTCCAATTTACTCGATCATATGCTTTTTCATATCCAGAAGCGTCACAAAACCATGCGTTTGAGGTGGGGTAGCTGATAGGGTTGCCAGAAGCTTATTGTATTGTTCCAAAGAGATATCCGTGGGATAAAGCCATGTTGAGCTGGGTTGAGGTGTGGTGCTGCCCACTTAGTCAAGCAGTTTTCTATAAGCTTAGTAAATAGTTTGTGGTCCGTGTTCAATATTGATATTGGTCGCCAGTTTGCAAGGTCCTCATGCTCGCTTTCTTATGGATAAGGGTCATAATTGATTCTCTCAAGTCAGTAAGTACTCCCCCTTCTGCCAAGAGGGTCGAGAAGAGGGGCTTAAGGGCCTTTATAACTTCAACGGGATCCACTAGATACACCTTAGATGGGATACCATCTGGGCCTGGGGCCTTCAGGCGTGGGCTGCGGAGTAGAATGACCATTAATTCTTGCTGCGTAATTGGTGCATAAAGTTCTTCATCCAATGAGAAATTAACCAATAGTTCCGGAGCCCCTTCAATTAAATTATGAACATCTGCTGGGCTTAACAGGAAGCCATGAAGAGGGCTGACTAGTAACGGTGGATCTCACTGGTGATCTCCTCCTTGTTTGTGATGGCGGTGGTCCCCACCCTCAGTGTCATGAAACCTGTAGATTAAAGCAAGACTGAGCTTCCAATCTTGGTGTGTAACAACCCGGTGGAAAGCCCAAAATGCCAGTGGCATAGCAGTTCTAATCACTTTTAGGATGGACGCCCTATTATTTGCTTGAGGGATTTAAAATTCAAGAACATACCAAAGGCCCCATGACAAACCAAATGGCTGCAATGGGGGCAACCATGGGTCTTTCAGGGCATCTCCCAAGGGTGGGAGAGGCAATGAGGATGAACAATCCTCTTGGTTTTGCAGTTGGTGACCTTTGGGCTCAGTTTCCAAAATTTCTGGTTCAGTTCATCATAATGAGGACTCTGAAAATCGTTTAGATTTTAAACTTTGGAAATGCTGATTGGGTTCTCAAATCAAAATAAACTAAATTGAATTGATTTGAATTGACTGTCATGAGGCCTTGGGCTTTGCCTTGCGCCAAATGCAGGGTTTTGTGATGGGTCAAGAGGTTTATAACGTCGTTGGAGAGGAAGATTGATTTACTAAAGTGGTTCAGGCCAGATCAGCTCATGACGAGGTGGCTTGAATAATCTGGTACCAGGTTACCTCCTTGCAGTTGCATGGAAAGCCCCGTTTCTTGCCCCCAAATGGAGAAACACAGTTAGCAGCAAAAGCCTCATTTCGTCCAAATTGCATCAAACTACCAGTAAATTGGAATGTTAAATTATTCTGAACCCTCAATTCTCTTGTGGAGAGGTTGGTGGACCTGTAGCTTGTTGACCGTGCGTTGAAGGAAATGCAGGCTATTGCAGAAATTTCAGTGGATCTGAAGGTTCGTCTGGAGTGGCAGATTGGCATAGAGATCCCATGGTGTATCCTTTGATAATTGTTATTGGCATTTGGTGGGCCTCTGGATCAAAGTATTGGAGGGACCACTCAATGACCATCGGACCTAAAACGCAAAGTGCGGCATAATTTGTTGGTTTAATAAAAAATCTTGGAAAACATGTGGAGTCCACAGAATAGTTTTTTGTGAAAATGATCAGATTTATATAAACAAAAAGGTGAAAATGAACCAACAGCTGCCCCTTTCAGAGGCAGATGTCTTAAACGTTAAGTGATAGGGAAAGGGGGTCATGGGTTATCCTAGGCAGGAGAGGCTGATGTGATCACGGGTAAACATCCTGGGATTGGGGGAGTTGCCAGCTAGCTTACGCACTAGGTCATAGAAACTCTGACAACATAATTCAGGGATCCACAATAGAGGGAAACTCACTGATCCAATATTGAGCGGATTTGCTCAGATCAGAGTGGTGGAATTGGATTTCACCAGAGTCAATTCTGACAGATGTTAAAACTAATTTTAAAATCTTTTGAGACCAACTTCTTGACTTGTACCAGCATTCCATAACCCAAAATTTCAGGTTTCATGTTACAGACCAGTTTACCTGACTCAAAAACTATTTCCTGAGTTTCAAGGTTAATTTTCTCAATGTTCAAGGAAGTGAGGGATGGTGGGGTTGATGCCAAGGTGTTGAGATTTTTCCCCATATTCCCAACCTGCTAGATTACCAGGAATTGCTAGGAGAAAATTCTCTAAGGCGAAGTGAAAAGGAAATTAGTTGTCCCAAGTTTCAGAGTAATTACGTTTGTGGGATTTTGGGATATTCACCTGGTCATATCCATCGGGGATCAATCTGTATAAATACTTAAGATCTCATTGGGCGAAGTTGCTAATGAAATAGGGACATCTGATAGTGATTAACTATCAGGTGTACCAATAGAAATTGGGTGGGTTTCATCACCAAATGATTGGGAATGAATAGCAAGTTGTAAGGTGAGTGATGCTGCCTGCAACTAGAGAATTGATTTGTTGGTGTATGACTGCTTTAATGGGTAATAAGTCCCATTACCTAAGCAGGTCGCTAGCCAAATATGGTTGTTTCACTTGGATCGAGAGGAAAATGTTGGGGACACGTTTTCTGACTCTTTCTGTTTAGGTCTCGAGGATGTCCAATGATGGAATCCTAGTCAGGATGGGGAAGACCTTCGCTGCCGAGATAAGGATGGGTGATTCAATGGCAACAGCTGCCGTTTCATCAAAGAGGTGTCAACCAAGGGTTAGATGACTGAATCCCCACTATAAATTCCCTAGGACTCACTATAGTAAAAAACAGCATTTAGTAGAAAACAGATAATTAGATCATATTAATATATATAGTTCTAAGTTGTTTCATCTGATATATAGTTTAAGAAGTAAACTATCATCATCTTTCAATTGTGTTATTCTTCTCAAGGATATTATTGCTGTGTGCGATAATTGGAAGACTCTTAGAGATAAGAGTATATATCTGATTAGGGGATCTAGAGAAGAAAGAGACACAATCAGGGATGCTGCCAACTGTGTGTTGGACTAAAGAGACTGTCACCAGGGAATCTCAGTGAAGATCAGGTTGGACAGAATGAGGGAACAAATCCCTAGATCATGACATCTTAAGTAATTAAATGGGAATACTGGCCGAGCGTTGGGCTAAGATATAAGAATTCATACTCAACTATGGATAGTAGTCATCATACTATTATCAATCAATAATCTATTATACTATACAACGTGACAAAGAGCACATGAAAGCTGAACCTGTGCAGTAAAAAGATTACTAGGGTTGTTTGCCAATAATAATCCAACTAAGTAAATTTTTACAAGTTGGTGCTCACTACAGGGGTAGTTGAGTGAAGAATTTATAAAAGTGTCGTACAAAGATGAGTTATGCAAACTGTGGACCAAGTTAGCCACTGTGAACCAGAATGACCTAAACTTAGCGGATCATGGGATATTCATGGCCTTGGAAGAACGAGTCGCCAAGGTGGAGGAAGGGATAGATAATGTTACAAGTTTTGGTAACGAGTCACTTGGAAAGTAACTTCGTTGAAGAAGAAAGAAGGGGACCTCGTTCAAGAGGTCTTATACCTGAAAACGGAGCGAGAAGTGGATTGCGTTTGTTTGAGAAATTTTGGTGCAGATATAGAATGACTAATCAAACAGGTGGAGGAACTTAAAGATCACAAATGTGCTTGTGAGCCTGATATGTCAAGTGATGCTAAAGAAAGAAGTCCTCAAACGATACTTGGGAAGTCAAATACCCCAAGGAACATGCCGCCCACTTTTGCTACCATTTTGGAGATGACACCCAAAGTCACTCCTCAAGTTAGTCGAGTGTCTGAACTGAGAGAATTGGCCAGAGATAACTCAGAAGAATTTAAGGCAACGCCAAAATTGCCCATATTCCATTGGGACAACGCCCCAGCGTTTTTCCAACTGTTTGACATGACCATGTATGGCTATGGGGATCATCAAAAGGCACTGACGGTCATAATTGCCTAGACACTGACTGTCAGAACTTAATGTTACCTCACCTGGAGGGGGACAGCTGGTTGTATGCTGAGTCAAAGGTGGCCATCATGAAAGAGTTTAGGAGTCTGACGCGCATGTTGCAGCGCAAACAGGTTTTTTTGGGAATCTAGTTCCATAAAGATGAATCTCTAGCTAGCTTCATGGATCAGTTTTACCAGGAGTCGCAGATCCTGGTCAGAGTGAAAGTATTGGATGACTTTGATGCCAGAATCGCCTTGCAAGCGACCCTTCAGCACTATCATGATTTTCATCACATGATGTCTTCTGTGTTCGCGACAGAAATAACTACCTTGCACATGGTAGATAATTTGAAGATTTTGGGAGCGACATTTAATGCCCCAAATAGAAGCTTCAAATCTAATCTGGTATGCAATCCAAATCCCATGAAGGGAAATGAAGGAGCTAAAGCGATGACCAATCGAACTGTTCCAGGAAATAAGCCCAAAGAATAAAGACGGTTGAATAAGAAGGAAAAGGTTTGCTATCAATGTGGTGGGAAAAGACATTTTGCTGTGCACTGTAAGAAGCCAAAGGATCAGATCAACGTGGTTCAGGCGAAAGAGTCAGCAGCCACTAAGTAATTGGGAAAGGGCCCGCAGCCTGGATGGGTAATAGTCTAGAGCTGCAGAGAAGCATGTTCCTCCCAACATTATGACTGAGTAAATTGATATCAGTGATCTGTTCATGGACGATAAACAGGATCAGCTATATCAAGTGGTCAATTTGGATTTAAATGCCATGACCAGGGCTGAGGCGAAGATAATTGACCTCAAGATAATTAAGAAAGTTGCTTGGCCATATGCCTGACAACTGGTGGACATGATGCAAACTGCCAAGAATCCTGAAGAATTATCTGATGTACAATTAGATGAGGCCAATTTGTCAAATCCCCCTCAGTGCAATAAAGGAATCGTTTCCTGATTTATTGGTGCAAATTATTCATACACTTGATTTGGCTAATAATGCTGCTATTCACTCAGTAAACACTATATTGCAATACTCCAAGTGTACATATATAGACATACAAGTGAATCGAGTGTGGGTGAGGGCAATTGTTGACAGTGGAGCACTCATCAATATTGTCTCAACCAAACTGATAAAGAGGATGAAGATCTCGCCAGACTTGGAACATAAGAAGGAATACGGGACAGTTGGGCTGAACACCACCATCTCCTAAGGAGCGTATAGTGCGTTGCCACTATGATTTGGGTCATTGGTGGTATCTGCACCAGCAATAGTTTTGGCCAACCAAAACTATGACATCCTGATTGGAATGGAGTTTCTATGCAAATGCGGAGCTAAATGTAACTTCAAAGATAATATGTTGAACATATTGGGTCAGATGTTATCATTGGTATATAAGAAGGATGTTAAAGCTCCGCTGACTCAGAGAAACAACTTCATCAATATAATATACAATGATGGCGTTGTCCTGATTTGGTACCAATTAGTTGGTAGGAAGTGACGCGAAATGCTGGCGGAAATCCTAGAGAACTGAGAAATTCCACTGAGGATCAAGAATGAGAGGACCATACCGCCAGGATTGCATATGATAGTTGACATGGGGTTGACGTTGAAGATACCTGAGCTGTTGTATGGGGAGATTAGAATCCCCTGGAAGAAGTCCAGAGTGGAGCCTTGTGTGGCTCCTGGGATACTAATGCCAGGCCATGGAGAAATTCGAGTTCTCCTGGTAAATTTAGATGAAAAACTGATGAAGATCAAGAGGAATCAGATCATCACATTTGTTCATCTGATCCTGACAGCCAAATTGAGGAGATTCCATGATTTTGGGACTCTCAATGATATGGGATTACTGGCTGGGGTAACCAAAAGCATCAACCTATTGGTTGATCAAGAGCAACTCACTAATCTGTCAGAAGGCCAGCAAGAGGAGGTGCTTGAACTATTTGAAAAGTATCGGGAAGTGTTCTCTCAGGACAACCACAATTTGGGATGCGCATGAGATGTAGTCCGTAAGGTCAACACTGGGGAAAATTTGCCAATCAGAATGAGACTGATCTAATGATCGAAATCTGCTGAAGCATTAGTGGAGGATGAAATCAGCAAACTAGTGAAGCATGGGCTTCTAGTTCTATCATCAAGTCCCTGGGTGAGTCCAATTCTGATTGTGAAGAAAGAGGATTGATCCAACTGGGTGGTGATCAACTACTGAAAGCTGTTTAAAATTATGAAGAATGATTTGTAACCCTATTGAGGATCAATGATGTGCTAGACCAATTGGGAGAAGTGAAGTATTTCTCCGCGATATTTCTGATCTCAGGATATTGGCAGATCGACTTGCCAAAAGAAGACCAGGAAAAATGCGCAATTATTACTGCGCAGGGGCTATACCAACCTATGAGGATGCCCCAGGGTCTATGTAATGTGCCTGCAACGTTTCAAAGGGCCATGGACATAATATTGAGCGACTAGAAGTTGTTGTGCCTCCTGGTATACCTGGATGATATAAACGTGTTCAGTAGGACATTTACTGATCACCTACACCACTTGGAAGAATTATTCAAGCGACTGTCCACGGCTAACCTGAATATTAAGCCAAGTAAGTGCCACTTCTTTAAGAAAGAGTTGGAATATCTGAGATTCGTAATCAACTCCAGTGGATTGCAGCTGCAAACCCAGAAGATAGAAGCCATAGAACGCATGACTGTGCTGAGGAGTGTCTAAGACATCCAAGTGTTCCATGGGATGGTTAAATACTACAGAAGATTTATTTGGGACTTCGCCCAAATAGCTGAGCCCTTATTCCATTTATTGTAGGATCTGAAAAAAGGATTCATATGTAATGAAGAAGCCCAGGACTCCTTTGATGAGCTATGATGGTAATTAATAGATTTTCCAATTCTGAATTATCCAAATTTTGATTGAGAGTTTATTATTCAAACTGATGCTTTGTTGACGGCAATTGGCGCCATACTAAGCCAAGTAGATGAACTTGGGGAAAAACATCTGGTGGCATATGTGAGCCAGATACTCTCAGCCGCTGAGAGGAACTACACCAAAACTGAGCATGAATGTCTTGCGGTCATTTATGCATATAAGCAGTTTCAGGTGTACATCCATGGAACGCACTTCAAAGTGGTGACAGACAACTCCTTGTTGCATTGGCTACACAATTTACAAGAACTGGAAGGATGACTGGCCCAATGGGCACTAAAGCTACAAGCTTATGATTATGAGATAGTCCACCAAGCTTAGGCTTCTCATCAGAATGTGGATGGCTTATCATGGTTACCAATGGTCCAGATGGTATACCTGCAGGCGGATGATCTATTCCAGAGAATGGTCAAAGGAAAAATTGGGAACGAGCCTAAGAAATCTAAGGTGCACTTTGGAAAGCGATGGAAAGCACCAAGACTATGGATGGACAATTATTTAAGACAATCAATGGGAAGCGGTTATTATTCCCAAAGCCATTGGAAAGAGCATCTATTGTGCAAGCCGCTCACAAAATTGTTGGGCATTTAGGCCTGAGGAAAACAACAGATCATATTCTTCAGTACTACTACTGGGAATCCATCAACTACAATGTCGCGGATTATCTAGCTTGTTTCGTGGAGTGCCAGCTGCACAAATCACATAAGAATACAACTGGATACCGACTGGTCCTTCCTGGATTTTTCTGGCGCATGGTGTCCATTGATGTGATGGGATCACTGATGATGAGCACAGGTGGAGTCAAGTACATTATAGTTGCCATCAACCATCTGACGAGATAGGTTGAGATAAAGGCCCTAATGAAAGTAGATGGTACCAGCACCGTGAGGTTCATTCTGGATCAAGTATTATACCGGCATGGATGTCCACAGGTCCTGCTTAGCGATAATGGGACCAACTTCACGTCTCATGTGATCCTGAGATTGAATGAGATAATGGGAATCAGAGGAGTCATGTCAGTACCTTATCAGCCAGAGATGAATGGACTGGTAGAACGTGTGAATGGAACACTGGCTGCAATGCTGAGGAAGCTTGTCACAGGAAGAACTTCCATGTGAGGAATGTACCTGAGTCTGGTGATGTTCACCTACAATATTAGTCATCATACAGCGATGGTGAAAACGCCGTTTGAGTTGTTGTACGGAAGAAAGGCCGCGTTGCCACCAATTTTATACTCAGTGTTGAAACCTATGTCAGGGATGAGTGCCAAAAGTACTTGAACTAACTTAAGAATATCCTTATTGATATGCAATCTCAAGCATTTGATAAAACATTGAAGAAAAGGATATGAGTGAAATTGACAGACGATAAGAACTGACCAGCCTTAGCAGAATATTGAATAGGTGAAAGAGTAGCTATTGCAATACATATAATTTTGGAAGAAGAAACAAACTAGATGTGTTGTGGTTAGGTCCGTTTGAAGTTATCACCAAGATGGCGACTGATGCCTACTCCATCAAGAATCTCTTGGATGGAAGAGTTGTGATTTTGTCCATGCTAAGTATCTGAAGCGATGGATTGATGGAAAAAATAAAAGAGTTCCTGAAGGAACAATGAACCATTATTTTGGTCATGTCCTGATGATTAGGTCAAGTCCAAAAAAAGGACCTCTGAACCATAGAAAACTGGCAGGTTTAAGTACCCAGGACTTAGTTTGGGGAAAAAATAAAAAGATGGACCGCTGAACTAAAACAAGGTCAAGTCCCATGGAAAAAAGAAGAATAAAAATAAGTATTCTTAATTGGGCCATGAAACAAATATTGATGGAAAGAGTCTCCTGTCTAGGATGAAGATAAAATCAGGAAATCAAGGACGCCAGACCAAGAATCCTGAATATGACAGCGGGTCATATGCCCTGACAGGGGGAAACCTGGATCCTGGGACTAATATTGTCACAAGTAGATTGATCAGCCCATCATGACAGTAGATTGTGGGGACCGCGCTCTGAGAAGGCAGTAGCGAGGAGGAAGAGGAAGAGTGCCACATGCTGAAGGTCGTCCTTAGCAGCGTTGAGTATTTACTAGTGTACTCCACTTAAACCAATGAAGTATTCGACCAAGTGTCTGAAGCGGTGTTCTCATGCCCCAGTCCTTTTCTCGCTGGAAATCTAGGCAAGAGGGGGGATGTGTTGGGATTTTTGCCCATATTCCCATCCTGCTAGATTACCAGGAATCGCTAGGGGAAAATTCCCTAAGGCGAAGTGAATTGTAAATTGTTTGGCCTGAGTTTTGTAGTAACTTTGTTTGGGGGATTTTGGGATATCTTCCTGGTTGTATCCATTGGGTATTGATCCAAATGAATACTTAAGATCTCATCAGGCGGAGTTGCTGACGAAATAGGGGCATCTGATAGTGATTAACTATCAGGTGTACCAATTGGGATCAGTCAGGTTTCATCACCTGATTGGGAATGAATATCAAGTTGTGAGGCGAGTGATGCCACCTGCAACTAGCGAATCAATTGGTTGGTGTGTGACCTGCCTTAATGGGTAATAAGTCCCATTACCTAAGCAGGTCACTAGTCAAATATTGTTGTTTCACTTGGATTGAGAGGAAAATGTTAGGGACACGTTTTCTGACTCTTTCTGTTTAGGTCTCGAGGTTGTCCAATGATGGAATCCTAGCCAGGATGGGGAAGACCATC
>JAKSZP010009920.1:0-37553 GCA_022478985.1 Massospora cicadina | reverse complement strand
AACTGCTCAGCAAAACTAAAGAGGTTTTCACCCTTGTACATGGTAAGGCGCATGAAAGCCCGTTTTTCCCGGTGTAAGCTCTGCTTGGATCCAATAAAGCCAAGAGGGCCTTCTTGGCATCTGTCCAGGTGTGCTGAGGATCCAGGTGAGGGACGATCAACTCTTGAGCTTGGCAGCTTAAGCAAGGAAGAATATACTGAACTTTGTGTTTATCAGTGGCGCCATCCATCGCAGCTTCATAAACGTACAAAAAGGAGGCAATACTCCCTTCACCCGGGGTGTATCTGTCCTTTATAGGTAATTTGAATGGCCGTTGCTCTAACGTTTTAAGACGGGAGAAAGAGCTGGATAGTTGCTTCTTGAGAGCAATTAATTGTAATTCAGGAGAGCTGCTCACGTTGACAGCCTCCATTGCGTTGATACTTTATTAAAGTATTCAGGGGATTTGACCCCTGTAGTGAGCACCAGTTTGTGGGATCCTCCGATTGATGCCACAAATATTTTCTCAGAGTGAGAATCTTACTTTAAATAAAAGTATAAAATAACGCTTATTAAAGTTTTTATTTTTTTTATTGTTTTAAGTGGGGCAAAACCAAGAAAAGGTCCTTTTCTCAATACTAGTTTTTCTTATTTAAACTAGTTCATATTTTGAGACCATGGGTATTTGAGGCAAAAGAATATAAAGCTGAGTTATCTAGATTAGGAAATATGAGCTTTTGGCCTATCAGATTGAGGATAAATATTTTGAGGCAAAACCAACCTATGTGGTAACGATTTGATGAATTGTATCCAATCACCAGTGAGTAAAGTTTTTTCACCTCAGCGGTGGCCAGACTCATGTGGTAATGATTGGTTAAAATTATCCTATCATCATAGAGTAAAATCTTTACACCTTGGCGGTGGTCAGACTCAGATGGTAATGATTGGCTAAATCTTACCCTATCATTGTTGAGTAAAATCTTCACACCTCGGCGGTGGTCAGACTTGTGTGGTAATGATTAGTTAATTCATACCCAATCATCAATGGGTAAAATCTTCTCACCTCAGGAGGGTTCAGATCTGAGTGGTAATGAACACCCTGAATTTGGCTGAGAAGTCAGAGTAATCCTATTATTAGTTATTACTTTTTTGAGCCGATTTTTGTAATAAGCCATATTTTTCCAATAAGTAGAATTCACTGAGAATCTGCCAAGGTCTTTTCGCCATGGGTACTCATATCATCAATATCCACAATATTATTTGGTGATTAGACAGGAGATGGGCCAATCATAGTAGAAGATTGGAGGCACTTGTACCTCCAACATTCTTCTTCATAAGTCGAGAAGGAGAATGTCTGAAAATTGCCAACAATATTAGTAACTGAATTGGTTGTGGCTGGTTAGCTGATAATCAGATTCCTTCCATGAATCATTTGGGCTGAGGTGCCAAACATTAAGGCATTTTCTGAAGCTACCAAAGCGTATTGACGCTTGTTCTGGCAATAGTTTGTAGGAATAACCTAGGTAAATGCTATAAAAAATCAGTAATTGGCTCCTGATACCAAAAGATGACCGCTGACCTTAAAGGTTATCCTACAGGGAGCTGACTAAGGCGATAGAACTTACCATGTTCAGAAGTCAACCTTAAGGGCTAAAGTTTGTGAAGGGCAATTAATTACTCTTAATTAAGTAAGCTAAATAATTGAGCATCAACTACCATATAAAAACTCCATAGAATTTCTAAAAAAGACAGAATTCTTAAATTAAAGCTCTTTTTTGGGTTTGCTTCTGTTGAAGTTTGTGGCGTAGGTCCACTTGTCTATTTCTCAGGTATTCTGAGTGAGGTAGATAACACTTGCGTTTTTTAATATCTAATTGAGGTCATAATCAATTATAAAATATAATAGCTGTATAACTGTTGTCATAGTCTAGCACTTCTTTATTTCTTACATCAGTCAATTCTTTAGTTGTAGGAATATACCTGATTGAGGTTGGAATCAATTAGAGAAGACTGTCTGGCTAGCTGTTTTCATCCACTAGAACTTCTCTACTTCTTACAATGAGTCATAAGAACTTGTACCTCTATTATATTTCTTAATCATTATAAAATAAAGAATTCAGCAAGTAACTATTTATTATATTTTATCTCTCAATTGAAGAGTTGAAGGGAATAGATTTTCCTTGTTGATTTCTTAAGTAATTCATAAGAGTATACCTGAGTGGTGTTGGAGCCACTTATAGAGAAGACTTGACTAAGTATCTGTATCTATATAAATAGTTATCTTCTTTATTATTACAGTCAAGTCTAAACCTATTTAGTAAACTTACAAAAAAGTTTAAAGCCCTTTCAATAGCTTTATTGGTAGCAGGATGGTATAGTGCAGTAACGGATTGATAATTACCCATTAATTTAATAAGACTACAACTAGTTGAGAGATAAAGTTTTTACCATTAGTGGATAATAAAACTCTGGGACTACCATGGCTCATGCAAACGTGTTTGATAAGGAAAGAGAAATTATCTTTGCATTAACTTCCAAAACTGGAATGTCTTAAATCCATTTATAAAAATAGTCAATAGCTAAAATAATATAGCGATTAACATACACAACATTGGGAAGACGGCCAACCACATTAGTAATCACAATAACAAAAGGGTAAAAAAGATAATAAATTTACGCCGAAATTTGGATTATTGGTGCCTTGTTTTTGGAAATTTAAACATGCTTTAAATACATCATGAATAAATTCCACATATTTTAGAAGCATTGATCCTTTAACCATTGTAGAGTTTTATTGGTTGCTCCATGACTAGTAAGTTTATGGCTTCCATTACAGTATTGTTACTAGAAAAGTTACTGCTGGATTTTCCTTAATAGGTGTAAAGCCTCAACCTTGGGCTTTCACTTCATTTATTTATCTAGGTAATATTGGCCTAGGTTTAATATATCTATTGGTTGATGATGCTTTATCAGGCTTAAGGCCCAAATTTTAACAAAACCTTATTTTCATACCATCAAACAGATAATAACGCTGAATTCAAAACTAAACAAACTTTGGGATGAATCACCTTCTTAGCACTCCACTAGATGATGGAAAAATAGCATGACAATTTATTTATTATTATCATATCAGCATACAATGGCAAGACCTTGTTTAAGGATCTCCTTGCACAGTTGCCACAATAAACTATCCATTATGTGTCCTTGCTTATTGGCTTCTCAATATCAGACTAGGATTTATTATCCTAGTCTACTTCCATAACTTAACCTAGAATATTCCCCACATTTTTTATATTCTTAGTTTCCTTGCTACTATATAAAGTGCCATTAATTTCTTAAGTAAATCTTTACCTTCTTATAATTATTCTATATTAAGTTAAAAGTTCACTAGAAACCTCAGAACCTACTAATAATAGGTTAATTCTATATCATCCTGCCAAAAAGCACTTGCCATAGCAACAGAAGCATTTCACTAAAAAGAGCCAAAGTTCTAGAAATTGCCTTAGTGATGGAATTTTCCACTGATAAAGATTGTGACGCTACTAAGGCTAATAATCTTGTAACCCCAAAAGACTCTCTATACACAAATAATACCCAGATGTTGAAACTGGGGTTTTCTGCCAAGTGCTCATGAGGCAACCCTGAGAAGACATACCTTTGCAAAGTTGAATTATTCCAGTGATAAGAAGAAAATTAGTGAATACCAAATGTTTCACTCCAGTATTAAATTTTTCTGTTATTTTATATGATTAATTGTTCCAAGTCCTATCAATAACTGATAGATGAAGTGAATAACCACCTTACCCAGCTTTCAAACTAATTATTAAAGCTTTATTAAATCAAGACATAATTCATAATTGGATAGATGCTTTAAGAATATTGGAACAATAATTAGTGAGATTAAACGTCAAGCTAAATATTCAGCATCTAAATTAAAACGCGACTTAAAGACTAGCCTCCCTGTATCAAAATCCTTAAAACAGTTAACCACTGTAGGGAGAAACTATAACAGTTCTATAGTGGTCAGGATAGACCTACCAATAATATATATAATGAAAATATACTAACCAAATTAGAAGCCTCCGCGCCCCATTTGCTTCCCTGCACTGATGCTCCTCACTGTTTCAATGATAAAAATGCTAACCTAAAAATGCCTCGGTGCCCTCTCTATTTCCCTGAGCAGATGCTCCTGTTGCAACAATGATACAGCTAACCCATATTTTTTGGCTTCTTCTCTGTTTCCTTGCTCTGAGGCCTTTCTGTTAGATATAAAACAGTCATCCCAAATGCCTTAATCACCTCTCTGTTTCCCTGCACCAATGCTCCTTGCTATTTCAATGACAAAACAGCCAACCCAAATGCCTCAGCACCTTCTCCAGTTCCCTGCACCAACACTCCTTTCTGTTCTAATGTCAAAATTGGAGAAGCCAGCCTGAAGACTTCAGTGCTCTCTCCAATTCCCTTTT
This sequence comes from Massospora cicadina, assembly GCA_022478985.1. Lineage (NCBI taxonomy): Eukaryota > Fungi > Entomophthoromycota > Entomophthoromycetes > Entomophthorales > Entomophthoraceae > Massospora > Massospora cicadina. The sequence goes on along the minus strand of JAKSZP010009920.1, from coordinate 33,108 downwards.
CGTAATGTTCCTCACTGTTCCAACGATGAAGTTAGCTCAGTTAACCCAAATGCCTCAGCGCCCTCTATGGTTCCCTGCGTTGAAGCTCATTGCTTTTATATTGACAACGTTAGAGAAGCCAACCTGAACGCCTCAGAGCCCTCTCCAGTTTCCTGCACCAAAGATCCTCGCTGTTCTAATGATGAATTCAAAGCTGTTAACATAAATGCCTTTGTGCCCTCTCCAGTTCACTGAGCTGATTCTCTTTAATGTTCCAATGATAAAATCTTAGCAGAAAACCTCAAATGCCTTGGAGCCTCTTCATTTTCCTTCACCAATGCACCTTGCTGTTCTGATGACAAATTCAGAGCACCCCAACCCTAATATTACAAAATCTTCACCGTTTCCTTGCGCCAAAGCTCCTTGCTGCTCTAACAATGACATCAGAGCCTTTAAACCAATTTTCGCCTATTTACTCCTTTGATTGAATTCAAAAATTTTACTTATAATTTTATGTTGACTAATATTAGGTTCTCCTGTTGGCACCAAACAATTGAAATCCTCTATTCTGTTTCCCCTAAACCTGGAAGGATTTGAAAAGTTGCCACTTAACTGCCTTTCTAAATTTAAGTGAAACTGTGATTCAGATCCTTTACCCTTGATGCGTTGGGCAATCCAGGCAATTAAACTACCTTAGCTTTGCTACTAACCAATTTATTTTTCAACTTAACGTTTTTTTGTATAATGAAGTATCCTAGCTTCAAGATCATTTAAAAAACACCCAACTTCTTATTTGAAATAATGTGAGTCCATCATCAAAATAACTTGCCTTCACCAACATGTTGACTGAACCAAAAAATCAAATACTTTTCCTGCACTATTTTGGCTCTTACCTTGGATCTTATAACATGAAGTCTCCTAATCCAAGTTTATATTTACCCGTCAATGCAGAAAACTTCCATCTGATAAGATATCTCATTAGAAAATTGAATGTGAACTGGCCAAATCCGTTTCAAATTTAAATGTGGCTATATTCAACTTTTCTCACCTCTGATGTCACGTCTACCAGGGCAAAGCAATAAAATGCTTTCCTATTGCTTTTTGACAGTGTTGGAAGTTTTTTTCCCATATTCCATATGACTAGTTTACCAGGGATCTCTAGGGGACAATTCCCCTAAAGAGAAGTGAATTGGATATCAGTTGACCCTGATTTTGGGTATCAATGTTTGGGGGATTTTAGATCATTTGCTTGGGTCATATCTGTCAGGGATCAATCCAGACAAATGCTTAAGAACTTTTCAAGCAGAGTTGCCAACAAAATAGGGGCATCTGATAGTTGATCAACTATCAGGTGTACCAATTGGGATCAGTTAGGTTTCATCACCAACCAATTGGTAATTTAAGGATCAATTTGCGAGGTGAGTGATGCCGCCTGCAAATAGAGAATTGATTATTTGGTTCACAACCTTCCTTAATGGGTAACAAGTCCCATCACCTAAGCAGGTTGCTTGCCAAATATGGTTGGTTCTCTGGGATCAAGAGGAAAACGTTAGGGACACATTTTCTGACTCCTTCCGTTTTAGGTCTTGAGGATGTCCAATGATAGAATCCTAGACAGGATGGTGAAGACCATCGCTGATAAGATAAGGATTGGTAATTCAACAGCAATGGCTTTCATTTCATTGAAAAGGTGCCAACCAAGGGTAGGGTCCAAATTCCCACTATAAATTCCCCTAAGAATTACTTAATAAAAAACACTAATTACCAGAGTACTATAATAATATTTTTTATTAGAATACATTTTGAGTTCTATCCTTTCTCAAGGAAATTATTACTGTGTGCTTTAATTGGGAGACTCTTCAAGATAAAGAGTAAGTATCTGAGCGGGGATCCAGAGAAGAGAAGCTGAACTGAATTGGGGATTGCTGCCAACTGTGTGTCACTAGAGAGAAACCATAAACGATGATCTGAGTGCGGATTGGGTTAGGCGGTACCAGGAAAAATTCCCTAAAAAAACATCCTGAGTATTTTGAGAGGAAATACTGTCCAAGCATTGGCCTAATACTAGTACTTTATTCAACTACAGATAATATTCTCCATACTATTATTAAACAAATATATTTCACTATCAAACAGTGCGGAGAATTGCACAGCAATGAACCTGAGCAGTTAATACATTTATAGGGGTTTATTAACCAAGAATAATCAGAAAACCTATAGATTTTAACAGAAAGTCACTTCAAATATGTTAACTTATTTCTCAAAGCCAATTTTACCTTCATCTATCACCATGGTGAACTTTTATCTAACAATAATATTCTCCAGATGGTTTCATAAACCTTACCAAACTCTCTCAACCAACTTAGCTTCTATAATGAAGTTTCAGATGCCATGACAAATGTGAACCCAAGGTTAATCTTAACTCAAGAAAGCATTTTAAGAATGCATCCTATACTTAAGAACTGCACCTCAGACTTAATGCTGAGATAAAGCTTACCTATTCTGAGCGAACTAGATGTTAAACCCTTTTTGATCTTCGCTTAATTAAAAATAATCTTGTCAAGGAGAACTAAGTCAGAAACAATGCTTATGGAAATGATTTATATACCTTCAATTGCTTACAGATTATGATACTAACCCAAGTTTATGCTTTCCAGGTGACACCTAACCCAAATGCTTTGCTTTATCACTCTCAACCCAACTCTGGTATTTTTGGACCCTAATGAGGAACAAACTCTGGCAAAATAACTATCACCCCCATTAAAGGATTGATGGGACAATGTCAGAATTTGCCCTAATAGTTGTAAAGCCTCAACTTTGGGCTTTCATTTCAATTATTTATGTATGCAATATAAACCTATATTTATTTTTATTTATTTATTGGTCAATTCTTTATTGAGCTTAAGTCACATCTTTATTTTAATCTTATTATACATAGCATCAAGCAGATAATGCTGCTGAATTCACAATTAAATTAATCTAAGATAAGTTGCCTTTTCAGCGCTCCACTGACCGATGGGATTATATTATCATGAAAAATATATCTATCATTGACATAGCAACATACAATGGTAAGACCTTGTTTATGGGTCGCCTTGACCAGTTGCCACAATAAACTATCCATTATGTGTACATGCTTATTGGCTTCATAATATCATACTATGATTCACTATCTTAGTCTACTTCCATATTTTAGCCTGAAATATTCTTCTCATTTATTATACTCTTGATTTTTTTCTAAGTACTAATTAAAGTAACATTCTTTCTTGGGTAAATCTTTACCTTCTTATAATTATTCTTTATTAAGTTAATTATTTACTAGGACCACTGAAACTAAGAATAGGTTAAGTTCCAATTATCTTGCCAAAGATGAATTTCCTTAGCAGCGGAATAGTTCCTTTAAGAAAAGCCAAAGTACAAGTTATTGCCTTATTGACAGAGACACAACTAAGAAGATCATTGACGCTACTAAGACTAATAGTCTTGTAACCTGTGAAGGACAAGCTATCAAAAAATAAGACCTAGTTTTTAAAAGGGATAATTAAAATGTAACCATTAAGAACCTAGATTTTTAAAGCAGGACAATTTTTACTTGAGTTTCATTAGCCATTTTTTAAAATTTAGATAAAAACTTCATTTACTCAATTCCAAATTTTGGGGCTCGTAGATAAATCATAAACTCAATATTCTTTGGCATTAAACAAGGTTTTTATATGTAATCTTATAAACCAAATGACATATTGATGTATTAAACCAACATGATGCACAATTTGAAAAACTTAGTTTTAGAGTTTTTGAGTTCATTCAGATAGGCATCCATTTGGTTCTTTTATTTTGTTGTAGCCACTTGAATAAAGATTTTTTTGGTTATAATTGTAAAAAGCTTACTTAAAATTTGGGTCAAAAATGTTTGATAGTTGATAACATGGCGATAAGTTTCCTTTTTGTTACACTATTGTTACATTTAGCCTTTGTATAGCTTTTACTATAATAGCCATTATGAAAATCTACAAGGTTAGTTTCATGATGAGCAAAAATAGCTCCAACAGCAGCATATCAAGCATATGGAAATAAGAGAAAAGGCCTATTGAAGTCAAGGTTAACTAAGGTTGGAGCAGTGGATAGATGTAGCGTTGGAGGTTAAACAATTGCTTTTTGTATTAATCCCAAAAAGAATGGGAATTACTTATGCAGAAAATGTATTAAGGGCTCTGCAAATTCAACAGAATGTTGGATAGTTTGGCAGCAATTTTCTTCCAAACCTAAAATACTTGAATGTTACAAATCCTTTTAGGGATAGGCATGTCCCTTATAGCGCTCACTTTGGTTGACAGGGACTATATTCCTTTACTGGTTGATTTTATAGACTAAAAAATTCATTTGGGTTAAAAGGAGGAACACCTGATAAATTGCAGTTTCAGTGTGTCCAGTTGAAGCCATTTAAACACATCTTTCAGGTTGTCCAAATGGTTGTCAAATGTACGTAGAATTTGGTACATCGTCCAAATAAACAATAACAAAAAAGTAAGTTTCCAAACAAGATATTCATAGTTTCCTGGAAAGTAGCAGGGGCTTTACAAAGCCATGAAGCATCCAGGGCAGCTCAAATAATCCTTCACTAGATATCACGCATTTTTGGCAACCATTGGGTGTCAAATCTATCTGTCAGTTCAAATAGCGATGTCCATGACAGAAAAAATTAAAACTTTTCTAAAAACCAAAGAGAATCATCTATACAAGGTAATGTTTAAGATTATTTTTATAATGTCATAGAGTCTTTGATATTCCATGAAAATTCTATGCCCCATCTTTTTTGATTAAAAGCAAGGCAGAAGCTAAGGACATTAAAAAAGAGTTAGTAATACAGATTTCAAAAGTTGTTTTGTTTTAGTGGATACTTGGATCCATCTCAACTTTACACTTTTGGGAAGGTTAATCTCAAATAGGGGGTGCATCCTCAGTTTACCTCTGTGTCATACCCCCTTCATCAACCCAAATTCTCCCAAATTATTAGAAAAGATATTGTAATACTCTTCAGTGAGCGCTTCTGCCGTTTGTAGCTGTTTAAGACTAAGATAATTTTCATAAAAACTTCAATTCTTGCAATAAGAGGGTTATCTTTCAGCCTTATTACCAAAATTTTCCGCATTTAGTAACATAAAGTAATTTCTCTATAGGCACTGGGGATTATAAGAGATGAGATTCTTTTGGTTCAGTTTATGGATTGATTTTTGAAATAAGCTAACAACACAGATATAGTTCAATCATAAACAAGAATAAGGACCCCAGGGCATGACAGACTCTCTAGATAGAAAGTTTTCCATTACCCAATAATTCTAGCATATGTACTTTGGCAATAATACAGGACTCCTGTATAACTATCACTTGATACTTGGAAGGACTAATCATGGGTATTTTGGAAAATATAGGCATCCCTTATTTAAAAAAATATATAATATGGGTCAACCTTGGGACAAATATACCACACTGAGATTTTTCTATCCTATACAGGTTTCAAACTCAAAACCTGTACTAGGTTGGAAGCAATTTTACCTGCCAGCCTAACCACCCTATAGGTATCCTTTCTTATTCATATAAAAAAGGGGAGGAAGAATAGTTTTGCCTCAGTAATCAATATTCATCAAGTTTATTAATTTGAATATTATGACAGGCATACACGTTATTTTCCCCCTTTTGGTAGGAACATCACTCAATATAAGTGGCACTCAATAACCAATTTAAAGAAAGATACATCCTTGTGACTGATTATTGCAGTAAAATTTGTCAAGGTTTTTCTCCCATAAAGCATCATATCTAATATTGTCAAGCACCACAGCAGGTGTTGTCATCAATAATTTCTAAAGGCATAGGTAGGAAATAATAGGCCCTAAGGATTTGGTATAAGAGGGCCATCAGTCCCATATTCTTGCGCATGGTTCAAGTCAGGAACATTTTTTATAATCTTGGATGAGATCAGATTGTAGATTTAACATATTAATGATAGCTATAATTATCACTTTATGCAAAACTACTTTGACTTGAGTTATGTTGGTATCAAAATTTAATTGACAATATATATTTATTCAAATTTTTAAAAACAAAAGGATAAAAGAAAAAAAATTTATCAACCAATTCTTCTGGGCATTAATGTCTCCTGGAGCAAAAACTACATATCATTATTAGGAAAGACAAAAAATTATAATTGAGGCAAGGAAGTTTTGTTAGCATAGGGAGCCTCATGCCCTATGCTGACTTATTTTGTTTTGAATCCTCAAGATGCTTTTTCCATCATTGTTTTTCATTATGACCTTAGGATCAACAAAAAATTACAAGGGCCTTTTCTGTATTTAGACTTATTGTTAGGGGGTACTACATGGATATAGTATTGATAGTTTATGAAGAAGTATGCACTACCCCATTAGGGATCTCCATTAGGGTCTCTTAATATCAAGGATTGAGCTGAAAATTTAAACACTTCCAAATACAGTAATAGTTTTACCCGTTAAGATAAATAGTATAACACATTAGAAATGGCAATGTCAAGCATAAAACGTTTGCATGTTACTAAAATCTGGGCATTACAATAAAACACAGAAAGCATATTCTTGGATAGTTTCTTCTTGTGTAATCTGGATGCTATATAAACTTGATTTTGATTAGATAGTATTAGTCACTTCCAAACCCTTGATAAAGCGGTTTTAAATTGAGCTTAAGTTGTGCAGGTTTGTAAGTGAGATATCATAAATTCTAGTGCTATTCAAAGGAGTAATTGTCAGCATTCACAATAAATTTAAGTGAAGCCTGGACTTGGGGCTTCTAATTTATTATTCACTTTGGGCAATCTCAACTAAACTTTACTATAATTAATTTAGTGCACAGTGCTTTGTTGGGCCAAAGGCTTGAGAATAATATAAATTTTAAACTATTTAGCATTGGTCAAATCCAATTTAACATTATTAAATTCCCCAATTGAATAACTGGGATAAATTAATATCAAAGTGCTCCAATATTTGATACTCCAGCCTGGTAATTCCCATTTCAACTATTTTTCTACCCTGGAAAAAACAAATCCCTTATTTTAATATTATCTAACCTTATCTCAAACTTTACATTATCTTATGAGTCCTTTATCTGTTATCTATTCCCATTTATCCTCTAAAAAAATTTCAGATAATATTTTTAAAATTTTCTCCTAGTTCCAACATGCTTGTGCTGATCGTTCCTTAACCCCTTATTTTATCCCTTGATTTATTAGCACTAATTAAGATGCAAATGACTTATTCAATAAAATAACTATATGTTCTACCTATTTTAAGGCTCTTTTTAGTGAAAGTTCATTCTCTTAGGACCACTAAATCTGCCTAGGTTAAGTCCCATTTACTCTGTCTATCATCCATCTTGGCTATCTTTCAAGGACCTGCCTTCAGACCTCATCAGTTCCCAACAAAATCTGGTGCTCTCTGCCAGATACTCTTCCGAGCTGCACCCAGAACTCAATATACTCATCCTTGGATGAAATCTCCCAAAATGTCAAAACTTCATCAAGTCTCCTTGAAGATATGAAGTCTACCTACACTCTCACCTTCAAACAAGCTCAAAATTACTAAGATATAATCTGGACAATGAAATATCTATTCAAAGTGCTTCTTGACGACTTGGAGGATTATATCATTGAGGAAACCTGCAATATTGAATGGACCCACCAATTCACCTTTTTCTATAATTAATCTCATTTAATAGGAGATTGTGCTGAGGATGCTGCTTGGGACCTCAACCTAATCGAAGCCAGGAGCTTCAAAAATGATCAATTGGTTTAAAAAACAATTTTATAAAGTCCAAATTTTTTTGAAGAGGCTGTAAACAACTATTTCCAGAGCTTGACCCAAATTCAGGAAAGCGCTGTCAGCATTTTCCTATAAATGAAGAAGCTAAAATTCAATTACTTGAATTTAGGCTTTTTGCAACAAATGAATCAGATGCTATTGAAGCTGAAGTCCAAGAAAATATCAAGCTAAATTTGGCAGCTGAGACAGGGCCTCTCAATGATAAAAATGAATTGGCCAATCTAAATGCTTTGGCTCCAAACTCATTTCACTCTGCCAAGGTTACTGAAATCCAAAATCTAACCCAAAACTACCTCCTTTTGACGAAATGCCACCCAGATGCCAAGACAACAAATTTTGCCAACATTCACTGCTGTTCCAATGATAACTTTTGGTTCAAGTGAACCCAATGCCTTAGTGTCCAAATTGCTCTTCCTCGCATATCCTTTAAAATCCCAACCATATAATAATTGTTTTTTCCCACTAACCATTTAGGCATTCCCATTAATGATGATGAATCAAAACCCCCATTCCATTTCAGATATCTCAAGATGGTCTTGAAGAGCTGTTGACAAACTGCCAATCTAAACTTCCAATTGAAGCCTGTCTGAATGATTAGGTCCATATTCATAGAGCAAAATCAGCCAAATCAAGAATTCAGGCTGAATCAGTGGTTGAGCCTTAAAACCTAACCTATGATGAACTACCACCTGGTGATAGATTGGATATCAAGAATCTTAACTGTCTAGCCAATTTAAATACATATTTTAAATTTCTAACTAGATTTAATTTAACTTTCCCAATTCATACCTTACAACTAGCCCAACTGAAAACTTTACCAATAATATCAGCCTCAGTATCAAGATAAAAGCCAAACGCCTGATCCAAAAGCTAAGGAGAATTTTATAATCAAATTTAAATCCAAGCCACCCAATCCAAATGTTTGGGTCAATTAGACTGATGGCCAAGCCACTTTAATATATAAGTGTATAAATTTGATTAGAAATATTGGTCGCCATATCAACTTTAAACCTATTCTTGCTGCATTCATTTCCTTATCTTCAGCTTTGCACTCCTCACTCACCAATGTAGGCTACACCTCCTTTTAAATTGATCATCAACTCTAACTGCCCCAATCGCATCAAGATCAACGCCTAACTTTATTTCTAAACCTAAGCCTACATAAATGTCTTCAATCCTCCTAACCAGCCCTTCCATCCTAACGTCAAGTTTAAAATTGCCAAACCTTGAAATCCCCAACTTTCAAAGATCAAGATTATTAAAGATAATAATTTTAATATTTATGAAATGATTTGACACACCAACAACTACCTATACCAAATCTTTTTATGTTCACTAGGTCAAGGTTTATACCAAATTCCTCAAGGCATTATGATAATACAACCTGGAAACTTTAATTGGCGCCCCCAGTCAAGGCTTGGAGGGGGCTCTGTAAGGATTCTCAATAATTTAAGTGAAGCCTCAACTTAAGGCTTCAAATTTATGATTTACTTTGGGCAATCTCAACTAACCTTTACTATAATTAATTTAGCTCTCAATGCTTTGTTGGGCCAAAGGCTTGATAATAATATAAATTTTAAACTATTTAGCATCGGTCAAATCCAATTTAACATTATTAAATTCCCCAATTGAATAACTAGGATAAATTAATATCAAAGTGCTCAACTATTTGATACTTCAAACTGATAATCCCCATTTCAACTATTTTTCTACCCTGGAAATAACGAATCCCTTATTTTCATATTATCTAACCTTATCTCAAACTTTACATTACCTTATGAGTCCTTTATCTGTTATCTATTCCCATTTATCCTCTAAAAGATTTCAGATAATATTTTTAATTTTCTCCTAGTTTCAACATGGCTTGTGCTGATCGTTCCTTATACCCCTTATTTTATCCCTTGATTTATTAGCACTATTTAAGGTGCAAATGATTTATTAAATAAAATAACTTTTTCGCTCTACCTATTTTTATGCTCTTTATAGTAAAAGTTCATTCTCTTGGGGCCATTGAACCTGCCTAGGTTAAGTCATACTTACTCTATCTATTGTCCATCTTAGCTAGCTTTGAAGGACCTGCATTCAAATCTTATCAGTTCTGACAGTAATGTAAAATGTGTATCACTTTGATGATCAGTAAAATTGTCTGTGGCTTTTTTGTATCTAAATAAAAGGTATTGATTACTTTCTCCATCATTGTGATCATGTTTTATCCTTAAATTTTTGCTTAAAAACAGGAATTATTAGATAAATCATGAACAGACAAATATAATTATTGGTTTAGGTTCAGAAGGTTAAATTCTAGCAATCTGATTTGAGTATAAAAGCTTTCAACTTGTAAGCGTAAATTATTAAGATCATTTTGTAGGTGGGCTAATTAGGGTAAGCTGGGTCCACTGCGTGGTGCAACTGGGGAAAGCCTGTGGAAATATGGGTGAGTAGCTAACACCAGAACCCAGAGAGTCACGTTGGTCAAGTCCTGTAGTGGCCTGAAAGAAGTGTGGGATGGTAGTGATGACTGTGCTGACCTGTTCTTTTGGGTGTCTACCATCCCTGAGGGGAGAATATGGGCAGGAAGGGGGTACAAGTCAGGCAAGGTGCCTGTCAAATGGCCTCCCCATGAGCTGAGGTTTCATGGGTGAAGGACCCCAGGACAAGGGAGGGGCAATCCTAGTTGGCTGCGCTTTGGTGCACCTGCCTACAATAAATTCTGCAGTTTGCTGAGTTGGCCTGAAGCTCATCTAGCTGCTGGTTCAGTTGGCATGAGCCAGCTGGCAGCGAAATGGATCATGAAAGAAAATTAAGGCTGATCTGAAAGGACTTCAAGGCTTCCTGGACAAAAAGGGGCTAGAGAGCATAACTCCATTAAAAAATCAGGTGACAAAGGGAAGGGCTTCAGCTTCTCCCCCTTCACGGGCCTTAAACCTGGGGGTCATTAGATCTTGTCCCCTGAAAGGGGGATGAGAGGTATATCGCTGTCCTGGCTGGTGCAGATGAGCTGCCCAGTACTAAAACAGTGTGGACATATGTCAGTTTAGGGGGTAGCGTGAGCTACTCAATTGTGATCAAGCCCACATCTTGAGCGCAGCTTAGATTCACGCAGCCCTAGTGTGGTGGGGGCAGTACCTCAGGCCTTCATCCCGCAATAGTTGCCCACACTAAGAGCCCCTTGGGGCTTTTTAAAACTCAAAGATCATCTTGTAAGTGATAAACTAATTGATTAGTATGTTCTATATTAGGTTGATAGTCCTTTTTCAATTAATCAATAAATTTTTGTTTTGCTTATTCTTTAGTATTTCACATTTAGCATTAAGGCGATCAATAAAGACATTCAAAGAAGCAAACTGCATCTCTTAATTATTTAGTTCCTTTCACATAAACAATGAGTATTCTTACTCTCAGCTAGTATAATATGGAAGGAGAGTTTTATATCAAGAGATTGGCCATCCAAAGTTAAAGAACATCCTCTAACTATAGCTCTTATCTGGGTTACCAAATTTTAGACTCTCTGAGTTAGCTGATCTACCATTTCAGAGTCTGGGATTGTAGCCATTGAACCATATGGTCCTGGGGGTCCTAATGCACGGGAGCCATCCAAACCAAAGGGGACAATAGTTTCTTTAGGATCAATAGGTCCAGGAACTGTTTGAAGGGGACTAGGGGTTTAGGTGGCCTGGGAGGACCTTAAGGCTCAGTTGGGCCTTCCCTATTATTGATAAGACCAAAAATGTGAACAAAGTAGTTAAGTTTTTATCAATTTCACGAATTTTAGCACAAAACAAATTTTTTCAGTTGGTCCAATCAGGCTATGAACTCATTTTTAACATTAGTAACTCATACCTTAAATGAGTCACCAGCTTCTAAAATTTGTTGAAATACTTCTTGCCCTTAGATATCCAGTAACACCATTATGTAATCAATTAATTTTCACTTGTAATTCATTTACCAAATTTAAATTGGCCACATTTGCCTCTCAATTATCATGGCGAAAGTTAGATGTGGTCTCATATAAACTTTCCAATTGAGAATCAGATTGTTGTGCCAGTGAGAATTGAAGCTGTATATCTAGGCACAATATCAGAATTTGTAGCAAATGATGAATAGCAAAATGCATATAATGTTAGAGATATTGCTCAGTTTGAGTCAGTCCCACTTGAGTACTGGCTGATATAGCTAAGAATGCAAATGCATAATAGTAGAGTGTACCCTAGATGCTGAAGTAGTTAGATTAGCCTCCTGAATAGATGGTTCTTTGATTAATCTAGTAATAGTAGAGGTGACATCCAAAATTTGAATCTGATATACTGATTAACATGTTCATTTATGAAAAAATCTAACAAAGCTTAAAATTGTAGATCATAAATATTGTAAAAGGCATTTCCTGTTGGTTGGTTTTCGCCCATTGTTATTACTCACTAAATTCTCTGAGGAAAATGTGTTCTCACTAAAATCAATTATTTTGAGTTTATGTTTTCACCAGTGGCATCAGAAGCAAATCTTACAGCAAGCACCAATTGTTATATTTTACAACTAAATCTGGAATACAGGTATCTTAAAGCACAAATTTATTGGTTTTTATCCACTGCCAACTTCTTAGAGAATTTCTTTTATGAGTAAAAATAAAAGAAATTTAGTTAGTAGGTTTAATAATAACTAATCTGGGCGAAAAGATATCTCTGTTATCAACAACTGAAATAATTAAAAAGATGTGATATAGTGCGTTTTTGATTCAAGTGACATGTCACTGATGAGAAAAGATCTTTATCATTAATGAAAGCTTAAAAAGCTTATCTTGTAAGAATAGCTTGTATCAGACATGTTTAAATATTAAAATATCTATCGCTTATTAATAAACCCCCTTGAGAAGTGACGTTTCCTTTATTCAGAGATGGATTACCATGGTTAAATGCCAATTCACAAATATGAATAGATTCAAATCTAGGAGAATCAATATTAGATTCAGAGAATTTATTAAACTTTCAAACAAGTGTATTCACATAGATGTTTACCCCTCCTCACTCAGAGGCTTTGGGAAATCCTGGATGGAGTTTTTTGATTATATGGGTGGTTATTTAAGACTTTCTGACCGCAATTTAAGGCAACTATTTGTTTCTTGGTTCTATTAAAGACAAATTGATCAAGATTAGGATTACTAGTAAAATTTTGAGACTCAAATTTTACAAATTAACTAACCAATTTTCCCAGCTTTGCTTGGGTTTATAATTTACCATATGAATATAGTTGAATAAGTTTTGGGTTCTATATTGATAGATGATCATTAATAATCTAAATCCATTAAATTAAATGAATTAACTTGCCATCAACCGCTTGGCAAATTCATTTAACTTATTAATCAACCAAAAACCACCAATCAGTTTGCTTAACTAATCTATTTAATTAACTAAACCATCAATCACTTATCTGGAACCATTGAGTTATTAAATTAACCAAAAACCATCAAACACTCAGCAAAAACAAATTAAACTTATTAAATTAATTAAGCCATCTACCACTTACCTGAAAATTTTTAAATTGAATAAACAAAAAACCACCAACCACTTATACAAACTATTTACCCTATCAAATTAACTAAACCATCAACCACAAACTTGAAACCATTAGACTTATTAATTAACTAAAAACCACCAATCACTAAGCCAAAACTAATGATTGAACATATATAAAACTAAAAACTAACTTCTTATCAACCCTATGAACCTATTATTATAAACATATGATATTAAAACGCTCAGCTAAAACAATATACAATTGTCATAAAAAATTACCTCCTATATATAACTTTTTTGAATTTATTATAGCTTTAAAAGACATAATATAAGAATTCCCAAATCTTATAATTTTTTGTGCCAAGTTTGGTACATTTTGGTGCATTTATCAAGGAGAATTTTTGTTAGGAACAGTACATGCTAAGAAAAAATTGGGCTGTAAATGTGTTCGTCAGCAACCATAATAGCAGTTCCATATTTCTGAGTGACGCCTCTCCAACAAGGGTCGTGTATGAAGGGAATGGAGTGGGGCGTTGAACACTGAAAACTAAAGAGGAGGATGAGGTGGGGTTACCTTCATGGTTAGTGACACCATTTTTGGGAATTTTGGTATAGTTATCACTAGAATATCTCTCTCAACTGGAAACAGTGGGTCATTCCTTCCCATAGCCTCCAACTTGTCCATACAAGAAACTCAGTTTTTTAAATTCACGGTTGTCAGACATTCTCCTTTTTGATTTAGAAAAAGAATGTGGGAGGTATTAGTTCTCCCAAATCTGCTACCATGATTGGCCCATCTCCTGTCTGATCATCAAATAATATAGTGGATATCAATGATATGAGTACCCACAATGAAAAGACCTTGGCAGATTCTCGGTGGAATCCTAGCTATTGGAAAAATATGGCTTATAACAAAAAACGGCTTAAAAAGGTAAATACTAATAATAGGATTACTCTGACTTCTCAGCCAAATTTGAGGTGTTCAATATCACATGGATCTGAACCTCCACGAGGTAAGAAGATTTTACCCATCAATGATTAGGTGCAAATTAATCAATCATTACCATCTGAGTATGACCGCTGCCAAAGTGCAAAGATTTTACTCAACAATGATTGGGTAAAAATTAACCAATTATTACCACATGAGTCTGGCCACCACCAAGGTGAAAAGATTTTATTCGCTGGTGATTGGATACAATTCATCAAATTGTTACCACACGGGTCTTTTTTGCCTCAAAAAATTTATCTTCAATCTGATAGGCCAAAAGCCTATATTTCCTAATTTAGATGACTCAGCTTTTTATATTTATTGCCTCAAATACCCATGGTCTCAAAATCTGAACTAGTTTACATAGGAAAAACTAGTATCGAGAAAAGGACCTTCTTGAGGTTTGCCTGCTAAAAACAATAAAAAACTTAAAAACTTTAACAAAGTGCTATTTATTACTTTTATTAAAAAGTAAAATTTCTCACTTTAATAAATTATTTGTGGCATCCATTGGTGGATCCCACAAACTGGTGCTCACTACAGGGGTCAATCCCCCTGAATACTTTGATAAGTATTAAAGAAATGGTGAGTGTCACCCATTGGGTGTGAAATGGGGAAGGGACTGAAGATAATGATTGAATGGACAGCCCTACTGCTCTGATATTTGAAGAAGAACAATTTGAGCCCATATTAATACCTGAGTCTCATCGCATCACTCGGCCAGCCACTGAAGCTGTGAGAGACCTTACTCATGGCATCCTAAACCCTGGCGACATTGCATCTCGTGAACAAACATCGTTGGTAGAGAAACGCCACTTGTTTCTCTATGAGACTAGTGTTCATTGACACCTAGATACCCATGCAGCTCTGAATTTAGCCTATGATAAGTTGTATCAACTGACCTCCAAACATCTTGGAGCAGTTAGATCTGGTGTGGAAGCTAATCGCAACTTCATCATACAGCTGCATGACTGACTTACTACTATGGACACTGGGATTGTAAAGTATGTTGAGGAGGCCATGAAGATATTCTGGGATGAACTGAACGCATCCTCCACTAGCACCCGCTCATTGTTGGAGGAGTTTGCTAAAGAACTTGAAAAGCAAAATGAGCAAACGCATCGTGACCTTTCAGCCCCTGACTCCATCCTTCAAGAGAAATATGAACAGCGTGTGGCTGTGGTGGAGCAACAGTTAATTCAGGCCTTTTCATGTGTTGATGAGCTTGAACGTCATCTGTTGCTTGAACCATCTAGCGCCACCACCACCCTCGCGGCCAAGGTTGTTCAGCTAGAAAAGGAGCTAGCTCTCAAAGCTTCGTTTGAAAATACCAAATATTTGGCACGTCGCCTGACTGAATGCAAAATCAAAGCAAAAGGAATAAAAGCTTCGCTGGAAAGCCCTGTGCTGTTGAAGGAAGTATATAGTCAACTAACGCAGGTTGAGCGGAAGTATGAACAGATTAAGGAGGGGGTACAAGGCCCCAGCTCCCACTCTCATGACGATGAAGGGTGTAAACAAATGAAAGAAGAGCTGAAGAACCGACGTGAAAGCCGTGGAAACTGCTCAATTAAACCTAAGCTCAATGGTGTCACAACTCCATTTTCAAGTCAATGCAATGGAGAGCTGAGTGGAAGATCTTGAAACTCATAAATCAGGGATCGAAGCTCAACTGAGACTATGTGAATCTGGGCCCTTAGAAGCCCTCTCTAAAATGGAAACCTGGCTTGAAGCCATTCATGATCAGTTCAATTGCCTTTTGCGGACCTTTGATCAGTTAAGCTACCACTCTGAAACCTCAGAAGCAGAAGCTCCAGCTATTCATACCCTTACCAGGAATGACTATAATTCATTCAAACCAACGTTTAAAGACAAGTTTATCCCCGGCGAGGGTAGCATTGCTTCATTTTTATATGTTTATGAAGCAGCTATGGAAGGGGCGACTGATTGTCAGAAGGCCAAACATATCCTTTCCTGTTTGGGCCACATGGCACAGGAGGTGATGGTCCCACATATGGATGCTCTTAGCACCTGGTCCGAAGTTAAAGAGGCTCTCATAAACACGTTCAGTTCAAAACAGGCTTTAAGTATGAAAAAGCAAGCTTTTATGTGTATGAGTATCTGAAAAGGAGAGTCAGTGGTCGCCTTTGCAGAACGATTTTATATGGAAGCACAGACGTTGTTAACTTCAAAGATGTTGATTTTGGATGATGCTGTAGCCGCCATTTTGACTGGACTGGCTACTTACCCATCGCTAGCAATGCACATCACCTCAGTTAAACGCTATTTCCATACTGTTCAAGACATCAAGGAGGCGTTAATAGATGTCGCTAATTTCCATAAGCCTGAAGTTCCATGTGGAACAGTTTCCCATCCTCGCGTTTTAACCATTGAGAATTCAAAGCCTAAGCCTCAAGCCCTAGCTATTGAAGACAAGAAGGAGCCCCTTCAGATAATGGGCCCTGAAGAGCAAAACCCCAAAGCAAAACGTCCTGAATGCCCTCGGTGCGAATACTGCAACAAGTTTGGACACAAGGAGGCTGTGTGCTGGAAAAGAAAGCTGACGCCGAGGAACAGGAGCAGGGAAAAGAAATGTCAGCATAGGGAAAGGCACACCTATTGCTGACAAATCTCATTTTGCCTGACTCATTTAAACAACTTATGCCATTACATCGCGTTACTAATACCCCCAGGAATGATTCTGAGGGGGGTACAGATGAGGTTGGCTACTACACTGTAGGAGTACCTACTGAAGTGGAAGTCCATAATCGCTTGAATTCTGGAGGAGTGGATGAAGCCACCATACCTGAAGAGATTTATCTCAGCCAAGTTCTATGGGAGCCAATCGTTATTGATACTGCCAGCAACGTTAATGAGGTGTTGTCTCACCTTATTCGCCCTATCCAGCATGGTCATACCATGCAGTCCATCCAGGAAAATTACCCCAAGACCACGTGCAAATTAACCTCCAATTTCCATCTTAAGGAGGTCTTAGCGCTATCGCCCACTTTTGGGGGGATACTTACAAAGGTTGAAGTAGTTATCCAAAAATTTCAGGTGATGGCTATTTTAGATACAGGCTCCCCAGTGAACGTAATCTCCTCTAAGTTGATGAAAAAGATCAAACTTGCACCTGATTTGGAGTACAACCAAGTCTTTGGGACCGCTGGTCCTAACAACACCCATGCACTGGGTGCTTACTAATTCCTTCCCATTTGTATTGGAAAGCTTATTTTATTGGCCCCCACAGTGGCTTTGGAGAATAACGCTTATGATATGCTTATAGGTACTCAGTTTATGATTGTATATGACGGCATTATCAATATGAAGCAAGGGTTCTTGTCCTTGCTCAATTATGAATTCCCCTTAGTTCTAGCCAATACAGAACCCAGCAAGAAGGAATACTCTTTCATGTATACTAACCTCAAAAAAACAGTGACTAAAGAAGGACAGGCTGTCAATGAGCTCCACACCCCCCTCCTACATCTCAAGTGGCTGATAAGGTATTATACTACCATAACTGCAACACCCCTCCCAACATTCTTTTGGGGCAATGTTGAACATTCTCCTTTTCAATTTAAGAAAAAGAATGTTGGAGGTATTAGTGCTCCTGAATCTGCTACCATGATTGGCCCATCTCCTGTCTGATTATCAAATAATATAGTGTGTATCAACAATATGAGTACCCATGGCGAAAAGACCTTGGCAGATTCTCAGTGAATCCTACCTATTGAAAAAATATGGCTTATAACAAAAAACAGCTTAAAAAGGTAAATACTAATAATAAGATTACTCTGACTTCTCAGCCAAATTTGAGGTGTTCAATATTTCACAGATCTGAACCTCCATGAGGTGAGAAGATTTTACTCATCGATGATTGGGTGTGAACTAACCAATCATTACCACATGAGTTTAATCACTGCCAAGGTGAGAAGATTTTACTTGACAATGATAGGTTGCAATTAACCAATTATTACCACATGAGTCTGACCACCGCCAAGGTGTGAAGATTCTACTTGATGATAATAGGTTAAAAATTAACCAATCATTATCACACGAGTCTGACCACCACCAAGGTAAGATGATTCTACTTGCTGGTGATTGAATACAATTCATCAAATTGTTACCACACGGGTCAGTTTTGCCTCAAAAAATTTATCTTTGATCTGATAGGGTGAAAGCTTATATTTCCTAATTTAGATGACTCAGCTTTATATATTTTTTCCTTGAATACCCATGGTCTCAAAATCCAAACTAGTTTAAATAGGAAAAACTAGTATCGAGAAAAGGACCTTCTTGGGGTCTGCCTGCTAAAAACAGAAAAAACTTAAAAAACTATAACAAAGCGCTATTTATTACTTTTATTTTTTTAGTACTAGATGGTCCTATTTATTACTTTTATTAAAAAGTAAAATTTCTCACTTTAATAAATTATTTGTGGCATCCATTGGTGGATCCCACAACAGTAACAATAATATATTAAGACACAGGGGTTTTCAATAAAATTTACTAACAGAAAATAACAACAAACCAACACCCTTTCATCAGCAGGGTGCTGGGTCTTATGTGGTACTAGGAGGGCACTTCCTAAGCTGCAATTATTGGGCCTAAACTCCAATTCTCAATTTGTTTATGTTGTGAATTATTGATTTGATTAATCCTTTGAGGTCATAACAATGGCATAAATTCCCGCATTATTCATGGAATAGTTTAATATTCTTAAAACGCCTAAATTCAACTATACAATTTTGGAATTCAGTGATGGGTTTGATCCACTTTTCCAACCTTTTCTCATCAACTTTTTGACCAATTTTACCTTTAAAGGATAAATACTTTCACCTGAGGCAGCCTCAGTTGTCATATTTTCTCCATTTGTGGTAGCTCATGATTGAACAACTTATTGAAGTTGGAAAATGGAGACTGTGGTGAGGGACTTCCTGTCATTTTAAAATATATACAGAGTTATCTAATTTTTTCGTTTTGTCTCTGCATATTATGAGACTAGGATACGTTTGGTGTAAGAGATAGTTTGGGGAAAGGCCCCAGACGAGCAGAGAGGGGAAGCAACTACCCATCTTTTGTACAAGGTGCTATAGTTCAGAAATCTTGGTGAGAGGTAGGGCCTTGGGGTTTGCGTCCTTTTTTGACCTAAAAGAGTGCAATCCCCTGTCTAATTAAATGTCAGGATCCACATGCCTTACATTTTTGTCTCGTACATACATGCACATGCATAATATATATTTACATACAATGATTTTATTTGATATTAGTTTTCATAGTAAAAAATAAGCTTTCTCAAATGATCTTTCTCTTTGGTTTTATTTATGACCTAAATACAAACACTTTAAGTTATCTGCTCCATAGTTTCAATATTATTTAATCTTCATAGTGGTGAGCCCTTGTGGTGAGCACCACTTATTTATGATTTTAATCTTCTGCTTTATCTAAGATACTGGCGTTGAGTCTGCTAAATGTTGGCAGTAATTATGTAAGGTAAGTTTTTTTAGTTACAAAAAGATTTGGAGCCAAAGCTCTATATAAATAAGGTATCTAAAATTAAAGAGATTTAATTAAGCATAAATTTATATTCTCAAAAATAAGAAATATATTACTATGTCATCATCATGATTTACATGACAAAAACACTTTTAGTGGTTACAAAATGACTAAAGAGTATAAGATAAAGTGGTTTTAATCCTTACAAGCAGGGTCAAGGTATTCTCCAAATCATTATTAAACAAAAGGAAATCAAAGGTATATAATAGGATTTTAGAAGGAATCAGGTTAGGTCAGCTGGTATCATCTGATTACCTGAACAGCAACTAATATTATCTTTGGAAGGTTAGTATTTGATTATATATATTAATATGCATCATATTAAACTAAACAACCTCAAATAAAAATTAGATCAACTATATCATCACAGTTTTAAAATCAACATAATAGTAATGGGTTTATTAAGTGACAAGGTGTCAGAGCTCCAATGGGATGGCTAGAAGTTTAATGCTAAAAGTCACAGAACTCTAATTTAATTCTTAAAGTAATAAGACTTATGGTCTTGGGAGTTCCAGGTACATAGCTTAAGATTTTCGTCTTAAATGTTACTTTCTGATCCTTTAGTACTAGACTAAATTTAAATTTTTCCTCTTTAAAAATCCCTGATATATAATAGCATACAAAGCTGGCATATATACTTGCTATGTACATTAAGATGTAGTGAATTTGTGGGTAACAGTACCAATAAGATCCTTTGATCACTTGTAGATATTGATCCACTAAAGATAATCTTTATGAAGGCATTTATAGAGTCAGAAAATCTATTTACTGGTAGGGCTCCCATTCTTTTCTCCTATTAAATATATCTTTTAATTATATTCTAAATATAGTAGTATTTATGTAGCTTGACTATATAAATCTTTTGTATCAATAAAATAATGTCTTAAAATCTATTGCTATTCAGATTACCTTGTAAATTATCTAGATTATCTACTTTAGTTCTTATATAACACTAGTACATTTAATACTTACCAGTAGTAAGATTGTTTTTACATTCAAATATATATATATAAGGTTTCAAGTCTAAGAGGACGTTGTAAGTCCTGAGGATCAGCTCCTATTCCTGGACATGAAGGAGTTTCTTCACAAAACCAAGAAGGAGCCTAATAAGGCTTCTGTACCTCTCACCAACAAGGGCTTCTTATCCCATGTGGATTATCAGTAAGTTACACTCTATCACCTAAAGTTTCTCCATTTATCATACTTCTTACTCCTCAAGAGTTGTTGGAAAGAATTAGGGGCTGTGAAAGAAGTTGAAAGTAAGAGGCCATCGCTAGTTTACAGGTTGCCTTCCTTAAATCTATATTTACTAAAAATGGAATTTTGAGTTCCTTTAAGGTGTGTAAGCTGTATTCAAATATAAATTAGCCAATAAAATAAACAAGTTTAGATTACACTATAAGCCTTCCTCATGCCTTATGGTGTGGCAAGGCCATCTTCAACAATTTAAGCTTTCTGAATTCATTCAATTCAAACTGGAATTTGTCCCTTCCTTACTTGCCTGTGGGTGTTCCCATCAGTTCTGCCAAACAAATTGCGCTGTCCATCAAGATGTAGCTAAGCTGTAATATAGTTTTGTAAAAAATTGATAGCATCAATTCAGACAAGTTTGGAGTGATCTGACTTGCCTACCTAAAACAGAATCATTATTTGAATTACATAAAGTGTCATTCATTAGGATCTCACTATGTTAAGGTTAGATGTTTTAAAAATGCACATCCAACTTATTCCCCATATAGGTTTTTAATGTGACATCCCTCAACAAGTTCTGATGTTGGTCCATTACTTTATTATACATTCAAAGAAAACCATAATAAAATCTCTGTTAAATACTAAAATAGTCCATGGTTCCTATTATTAGCCAATTTCATTAGTCTTTGGGATGACTGTACTATAGTGGCACTTATTAGTTCACTTTTACTCTCAGTTCTTAAATGGAGTACCATTATGGAATATGACTGTAAGTGTCCCCAATCATTGTGGTTATAGAGCACTGCAATCTTGTCTTGTTGTTGGGTGTATTTTCAACGTCAATTGCCAATAGAAGATGTTTTATGAGGTTTTCATCTCCCTCTTCAACATATTCTCCTATAGTACAGCCCTTGACTCTGGGGCGTCATACTACTGGATCTTTAGTTACGCCCACCACCACAATTTGGCTCATCCTGATGTGACAAAATGTTTTAACCGTTTGTCCCATTTTGACTCAGAATTTGAAATTTTTAATCCAGTCAAAACTCCTGGGAAGATTTCCAGCTGGGGTTGGCTCAGCACCAGGGTTGTGCCCTCCCTGAGCCATTCTTTAGGCTTATAGAGCTTAGATTATTGTCAGATTCTGGCGGTTAACACAAAAGCAAACCCTTAGACAACCAACAAATCAGGCCAATTATCCTTCCAAAACTTTGGCTAATTACTCTAATTCTCAACTAAAGCCAAATACATTTATACAGCTCAGGCTAAACCCTGGACGCCAACATAAATTAAATCATCCACTTGACAGATTGAGCCAATTACCTCAATGTCAATTAACCTAATTATCCACTTAACAGCTCAAGCCAATTGTCTCAAAAATAAATTAAATTAAATTAATTTTTCAAAAGCTCATGCCAAATATCCTCGCATATTCAGTCTAATTACACATGCACCAAACTTGGCATTTGGTCCCAACTAATTGGGAGCAATATCAACTATTCATTCTAAGAAATCTCTTGGGAATTGATCCAAAAATAACATATAAAAATTCCATGGACAAATATTATCATAAAAACATAATTTACTGTCCTATGGCCAATTTGTATGTCAATTCTAATAATCAGCACAATAGCACTTGCACGTGGACTGCCCAAATGAGAGTACCTAGTGCTATCAAGAGGGCCTGTTGATATCCTAATTAGGGATTCATTTCTGCCAGCTGTATGACAAAACACAAATTGGGATGTTCCTAAGAATAACCAATTTCCTGAATTATGGCAAATTTTGCATGTTAATCCTCATAATCATCACACTAGCACTTGCACATGGACTGCTCAAAATGGGAGTACCTAGTGCTGTTGTAAAAGCCTGCTGACATCCAAATTAGGGTGCATAATATACTTAAATCAATACAAAAATTTCCCAGAATTCATATTTTGTCAGCAGTATGACAAAAAAATATCAAGATGATCTTAAAACATTTTGCATGTTCATATTACAATATTTGTTTCTGAAATCCTCCCAAATATGAGAGTATTTTTCCACCATTTAATCTAGCAATAGGTCATAGTTGTATCAGTCCAGGGAGAACTGAGGTAGAAAATAAGTTGTGGAAATTTTGTGCTCAAAATGTGGCCAGGAAATGTCTTAGAGGTATAGATACTGGTGCCTGGATTAATGAATAATCATTTTATAATATAGTCTAAATTGTCAGACATTTGCCTTTACAGCTGAAAAAGAAGAATGTTTTAGGTGATTTAGCCAAAAAAGGGAAATTTCGGCCATTTGCGATTATCTGAGGATATTATGAGTGAATCTCACAATAATAAAATTAATGCTATTGAAAATTTCAGCTAAAAGTCCCTGGCCAACTCTCGTTGGAACCCCATTAATTGGGGTAACATGAGTATAAATCCTCTATGGGCACCAAACATAAAATCCCCTAGTCAGATTACTCTGACCTCACCAGAATTTGGGGCTACCCTCAGAAGGCACTCCCCACACCACCTCAAAGTCCTTCAATGCACCTACGTGGGACCCCCCTTTTATGGGCTTGGCATGGGTCCCTAAGGTGCAAGAAATTTTTCATGCAGTGATTGGCTAAAGTTCAAAAAAATGTTACCTTATGGGTACATTCTAGCCAATCACAAATCCTCTTATTTTGCTCTGCTTCCTGAAGTGAGTTCCTGAGTTATGATACACTATTCCCACATATTTGCAAATTTGGAAGCGTTGAGGCTATTCCAAAATTATCCCCAAATTCCCTCTGACCTCTGAAAGAAGTATAAATACTAATATTTGAAAATTGGAAAGGATCGCTTTTTTCTTACCCCCTTGCACTTAATAAAAAACATAAAATTAACATTTTTAATAGCACTTTTTTATTTTTATATATTAAAAAGCCTTTGTGGGATCCAGCGGCGTAGCACCAGTGAGCACATAAAATCTGGATTCCTACATAAACAAAGATTTATTTTATTTAATCTCTTTGCTGGTTTTTCTCTGGAGTCCCATTTTAAAGAGTGTCTACAAGCTGGAATCCCAGAATACACAGCTTGCAACTTTGTCTGCCTCATAATAAGTTCCCAATTATGAAGGGAAAATTTAGCCTAATATTGACCAGAAGAATTAATGCTATTTAAAGATGCCTAGTGAGATCTCAAACGGGCAAAATTAAAATAAGCCACAGGCTAAATCAAGGATCATTTGGCTGAGCTTCTTCCCAATTAAGTGTGCAGGATCAAAATTATCAAGCAAGCGATCATTGAAATTTAACAATTATGACTGTTGGAGGGCTCCCAAAAGGGCGACCTTAAAAGGTTAAGTCTGCGCCATTCTAAACCTCAGTTTAAAATTTTGCAGCTTCCTAGTCCATCTAAGCCCATGCCTTACCTGGATTGTTGGGGCGTGACAAGGTTTTGTCACAAGAACAAAACCTTGAGCTTCCAGGGCATTATCCCTTCCCATTTGCTCTGTCCTTTTATTAATTCACTTGCAACTACAGTGAAATGTTAGGATTCACATCGCTCAATTTTTTATTATGTTAAATAAAAATAAAGGTTACTTTGGGGGTTTACATACTTGCTTACTTGTGTTTCTTTTTCAACGTCCAAGATTTTCCTAACTATTGAGGGTTAAAGATGAGTTGGTATTATATAATCCTAACAGCTTACATCAGTAGTCCAACTTGGCTGTTGGGCCTAATTAGGAATTAATTTTTTCTGCCAAATATCAGTCATCTGGAAAACAGAATCTGGGTGGTTCTGTTTGTTAATCTGGTAGCATTGATCAAAGTTGTCATCAGCCACCAACATCAAGTTATTCTTATCCCCAAGAACTTAAAATTACTGTGTTTGGCTATAACGATGGTATAGTGACTTGTCCCTCTACTCACAACTATCCAGGTATGAGTGGCTGGTCAACTATACCTCTACCGTATAGCTTGAAAATGTGTTAAAGTTCTTAATCCTTTAGTATAGGTAAGATTACACTAAAGATCTACACAAATAAATGCAATATTTGATAAATAATGAAACCCTTTATTTAGCCTAGGCAAATGATATTTATAGTCAAATCTTTTCATTCAAGATGCAGTAGTGCTCTCATGATGAGGATCATTGGCTATTGTATAATTCAATTGTGCAAAAGAATTGATAGGTCAGGAAAATGTTTAATGGGAGGTCACTGGGATAACTTCAATAAAATTCCATTTTAGGGGGGAAAAATCTAATAACATAATTAGGATCAAGTTGTGTTACCAAGTCAAAAACTAATTATCACATCAATCAATTATCTAAATCTTCCCCTCCTTGATTTGATTTACCACTTGGTTTTTGATGGGAAGGTTGTTAGATTTTATATAAGGTCTAAGAAACTTAGCAGAACGCGATTGACTATTTTTTGTCAATTGTACTCCAAATATTGCATGCTTTTGCAGCAATTTGGTCAAGCATAATGTATGACCCTTTCCATAGAGTAGTCAACTTATGTGTTCTGCCAGATCCATAAGTATTTCAGTAAATGAATTGATTGCTAACTGCAAAACCTGCCAGATTAGAATTATGTGATTCATCAATATCCTTCTGGTTGATTTTTGGACTAGGGCTGCCCCATAGGCCTCGTTTATCTTAATGAGGGATTTTACCAGTATGGTAAAAATATCTAGTTGTCCATATTTAATCCTCATCTCTATCAATCAATGTATAAGGGTGATAACGCAGGCTGTCAACCATATAAGAGCTAGAAGGGTGGATTTCCTGTACCGCTGTAGTAGCTATTATTATATGCAAAAACATTTGAGTCCATATATATGGTTATTGCAATTGACTTTGCTTTAAAAACTTCTGAAGAGTTTGTACTAAAGTATGATTAAAGCGTTCCGCCATTCTGTTGGTCTTGGTATAATATGGGACAGTAAGAACTCCTCAAAAATCCCATTAGCTCACCTAACTTGAAGAAACTCATGAGGTGGAATTAGTGGCACTGTATGTAAGGATAACTTAATGCACCCATTCTAGTGTATTATTTGCTACATTTTAAACTTTTCAATAAATATTGCTTCTAAGATCCCCGTGAAGCTGAGTCTCAACTCATTTAGTGAGATGATCAATGGCTACTATGATGTATTTGAAGTTAAGAACACTAGTCAGGAAAGTCAAAAGTACATTGATAGGTACTGTGCGCCAGGCCCAATTAGGCTTGACTAGCTGATAAGTAGTTGTGGGATTATAGGGTTGTTGTCATGTGAACATGACATAATAGTGGGGACCAACCCCAAAGATAAGGCTGGGCGCTTGGAGGCCCAAAAGGTAAAGTTACAGGGCCTCCCAGACCTGAAGTACACCCTAGACCAGCGCTGGGTAAGGGCAAAATATGCCCAAGTTGGTCCTAGTGGGGTGCCAAGTGCCCAGCCCCTGATGATGGGCCAAGCGTTAAAACGTACTATCTACCAAATAAAGGCAGATGGTTTGGTTCGCTTAGTTGAGGAACAAGGGTTCAAAACTCATTCCACCTACAAAATAACGCGCTTGGGTCAAATCCAACTTCAGTTGATAACTCAAGTGAAGTCAGTTTCAGCCTATTTTACTAAACCAGATGGCAGTATTGCCCTATTGGTGAGCCGCTGCTTGGGCCCACTGTGGCATAACCCCAATTTCCCCATCCAAACTTAAATACGTTTTCCCCAACCAACATTCCTTGCTGGTCAACTTCCCCAGTAAACCTTTTCCCATTTACATTATTTTATTTATTTATGATTTTCCAAACGCTCCTGTACATGAACCTGATTGAGGAGGTCTCGCGCTCTGTTATCCTTGCCATGGCAAATACCATGCAGCTCTCCCCTTGTGCACTGTTTGTCCGCCCAGGTTCCCTCCAATCTGTGTCACTTAACCCTTTCTGATATGCACACCGCTCCACTTCTACTAGCGTTTTTTTCATAAATCTCACTTTTCTCGGCCTAAGCTGTTATTGCTCCAGCACCCTCTGCTGGGCTCTAATGGTTTTGGCATTAACGGTTAGTTCCCTGACATGTGCCTTGTGTGCCATGCACTACCACGCTGGGAAGGGAGAGTTATAGACACTCTCCTTAAAGTTGCTGTGCTTGACATTTGTAGCATTTCATTAAAACAACCTGAACGTTAATTATTAAAAATTCTCAATAATACCCAAGTTTAATTAGTTGTAAGGTCTTCACAAAGCCCCTCGTGCCCATGGAGCAATGAGCTTGCATGATTATCTCTGGACAGGCAGAAGGTAGATAGTAGAGCCTCTGATCACTCCCCACAATTTTTATCATTGCTCATCCCAAATCTTAATGTTCTTCATGAGCTGGTCAATGGTGCAGTAAATCACAGGTTTCTCATCAGTGTACCTTTTTGCTTTTATCTTTTCAAATAGTTGATCTGCAAAAGGAGTGAGGGCTGCTATAACAGGCAGTTACAAAATCTCATTGGCATTCTGATGGGTATGCTCTGAGCAATGAGCTATCTTGTAGTTGTAGGCCTTTAACTTCAAGGCCCATTGTGCTAACTGACCCTCAGATTCTTTGAGATTTAATAACCATTGCAAGGAAACATAGTTGGTGACAGTTTTGAACTTGGCACTATGTATGTAGACTCAGAACTATTTATAATAGTATATGACAGATAAGCATTCTCGCTCAGTTACCATGTAATTACGCTCATGCTTATACAGGGTACAGCTGCAAAAAGCTGCTGGGTGATCCTCATTATCATCCCCTATCTGGGAAAGTACCAATCCTATAGCTATATGGGACGCATCAGATTTCACTTTAGTAGGCTTTCAAATTTAGGGTATCTTAGAACAAGGGCTTCAGTTAAAGCTTTGCATAGACAATTAAAATTTCTTTGCATTCCTAAAACCACTGGAAGCAATTTCTCCTGAAGCAAATGGTTTAAGGGCTAAAAAGTTGCATTAATCCTGGTATAAATTTGCACTAGTATCCTATTATTCTGAGAGAAACTGGATATCTTAGTTACTATCCGGCTCTCTCATGAAATTGATGGCCTCGAGCTTCTGAGGTTGTGGCTGTATTCCTTGAGTGTTGAAAATGTGTCCCAGATTTCCCATTTGTGACTTAAATAAAGTGGCACTTACTAGGATTAGTCTTTGACTGAGCTTAAGACAACCTTATAAAGACTTCTTCCAAATACGCTAGATGTTGGGTAAACGTTTTTGAGAACACATTTATATTGTCAAGATAGACCAAAACGCAACTCATCTTTAAATTTTCCCATGATATTGTACATTGCCTGCGGTAAAGTGTCCAGCGCGTTGCACAATCCTTGGGCACTTAAGTTGGTCGGAACAACTCAAGAGAGAAAAATGATTGCATATTAATCTTAATCTTCAGGGGACAGGTTGATTTGCAGTATCTGCTGATGAGGTCTCTAGTGGTAAGATATTTAGCTCCCCTAACTAATCCAAAGCGTCATCAATTCAAGGTAAAGGATAATAATCTTTTTTTAATTATGCTATTTAGACGTTGGTAATTAAGATGACTCTACTAGAGTAATCCTTATTCTTAACTATGAGCACCATACTGGCCCATGGGCTGCATGAGGGCTCAATCAACTCTTGATGCAGGATCTTCTCTAACTCCTTTTGCACCTCCTTATTGCCAACCTTACTTCTTCATATCGGTCATAAATGAATGAGATTTGCATCCCCAGTGTCAACGTGATGCTGGATCCCTCTGCACATCCAAGGTCATAGTCCTTTGCTGCAAATATTTTGGCATATATTTGTACAAGGTTGTCTCTTGGTTTTTCTGAGCCTCAATTAGTCCATTGGGTTACTCACAGGTAATTACTGCACGATTTTTATATTATGGCTCAGGTAAGCTAAACTCTGTTAACTTTCTGAGCTAATGTATTTCCCAAATTTCTTCCAATAAAATGTTTTGTATGAATGGATTCTCTTTCCTCTCTTGAAGAATATGTAAGATGCAGTTAGGTTGGCAAGTTTCAAGCAGATTTCAGGACGAGAAGACATTATTATGCCTGGAGCTGAAAAAGGTTTGGACCTCAACCATTGCCAAGGGAAGATAATTTTTCTATCAATCCTTCAGGTAGCATCAATTTCATTCCGGTGGAGACCACACTCTGTTCTCCAGTTTATATAGCACAAATTCTTGAAAGCTCTGAGGGGAATGCCTTTATCATTGAGAATGTTGGCATGAGGTAGAGAACTTAGGTGACCTACTTATTGATAATGGATGGGACTACGCCATCATTATAAATTACACTGTCAAAATTATTCCTATGTATTTGAGAAGTCTGATTGTCCCTTAAATAGTGAATGGACAATGTTTGACCTAGTATAGAAAAAGTATTCTTTTTATAACTTATATTAATTTTATAAAATCTAAGGAATCTAGTACAAACAAGAAATTGGTAGTTATTGTTGGGATTCACTTTAGCAGGGGCACTAACCTGCAGAGAACTAAATCTCATTGGTGACACATTATACGCTCCTTTATAAGTAGTACCCTCAAGGCCAGTGGTTTCATATCAATGATAGTGAGCTACATTGGGAGCTAGTCTCACCCATTTTGCAAACTGACTGGATATTACATTCACAGGAGCGCGCTGTCAACAATGGTTCTAATCTGAACATTTTTTTGCAAATATCAAATATATGTAAAAATAGAAAGTATTGTGAATCCTTATTTTTAAGAATTAAAGGAGTAATGATTTGATATATCATTTTCTTAATCTGTTCTCCTACATCAGGATATGAGCGTTCAGGGTGTCAGACAATCTCCTTCTTGACTTAAAAAAAAGAATGTTGGAGGTATGAGTGCCCCCAAATCTGCTACCATGATTTTAGCCCATCACCTGCCCAATCTTCAAATAATATTGTGGTTATCAATGATATGAGTACCCATGGTGAAAAGACCTTAGTGGATTCTCGGTGAAATCTTAACTATCAGAAAAATAGGGTTATAACAAAAAACGGTTTAAAAAGGTAATAACTAATAATAGGATTACTCTGACTTCTCAGCCAAATTTGGGGTGTTCGTTACCACATGGGTTTGATCACCTCCAAGGTGAGAAGATTTTACTCAACAACGATAGGGTGCAAATTAACCAATCATTACCACATGAGTCTGACCACCACTGAGGTGAGAAGATTTTACTCGCTGGTGATTGGATACAATTCATCAAATCATGACACATGGGTCAGTTTTGCCTCAAAATATTTATCTTTGATCTGATAGGCCAAAAGCCTATATTTCCTAATTTGGATGACTCAGCTTTATATACTTTTGCCTCAAATACCCATGGTCTCAAAATTTGAACTAGTTTAAATAAGAAATACTAGTATCGAGAAAAGGACATTTCTTGGTTTGGCCCTGCTTAAACAATAAAAAACATAAAAATACTTTAACAGAGCGTTATTTATTACTTTAATTAAAAATTAAATTTCTGACTTTAAACAAAATATTTGTGGCATCCATCAGCGGATCCCACACAGGGCTTGATAGTAGTGCACCTTAACTTTTTCTAAAAAGGACAACAATTGAGATTCTTTAACGTCTCCAAATTGATTATGTTTAATGATTTTTGTAGTGAAGGTTTATAGACAACTTTGTGTCCCTCTTATTCCATGGCCGCTTGTTGACTTCTGGTGATGGCTGACACCATGGGAATGCTCTGATTGGGATCTTGAGTAGTAGAATCTTTTTCTTTTTCCTGACTTTTGTAACAGTTGGAAATTCCACAGTTTCCAAGTGCCATTATTGCAAGTAAGTTTAGCGCTACCTTACAGCACCAAAACATTCCAACTCATAGTTGGTTACAAGGTTGAATAGTAGTTGGATTGTTCCAACTACAAAAAAACTCACTCAAAAAAATCCATAAAGATGAACAGGCAAATAAGTGGTTAGTAAACCCCAAAATCAACATTTATTTTATTATTGGAATAAAAAGTACCGCCAAGTGGAGTTGTCTGAGGAGCAGATCTGAACTCGCTTATCAGAAGGGGAAGACTTAAGAGAAACAATTTTAAAGTGAGATTCAGAATTTTCAGGCGTGACCTTTTATGAATCCCTTTTGTGGGCCTTACCTAAATCATTAACTAGGCTCTTATGAACCTAAAGAATGGCTCAGTTTAGGCACAACATAGCTCATAAACCAAACCTAAGGCCAAAAAATCTTTTAAACTATTTGACTTGGGATTAAAATTTTTAACCTGAGTTAAAAAGCAACAATCAAACTAATTTGATCATTAAATTACCTCCACTAGATAAGGGCCCCCAAGAAGAAGGGGCCCCACACTTGAAGGCTGCCATCATGAGGGCTTACAGGAAGAGTTACCTCAAGACCCAGGAAAATTTGCCCAGAGAAATTACAGGACCCTCATGAGGAAAGACAAACAGCGAGGGCAAGTCAGTACTAAGCTGCTGGAGTCAGTCCACCCGTCAATGAAGCACGCCCAGCACTTGGTTTAAAGCTCTCCTCCTGCGCTTCCATTTGTGAGGGTCTTCCCATCACGCCCAGTAAGGCGCTCTCTCCAACAGAAGCGCAATAGGGGGTGCTGTCCAGCGTGGCTGGACAGCCATCCCCTTTCTGGGCAGATCATCCGTTGGTGAGGGAACCCTGCTGGGACAGGTCCCCTTAGTGCCAACCAAATCCCTGGTGAGGGGGAGGCCCCACCGAGATTTTCAGCTGATGATCACTTCAGGTCCATGGTTGGCCATCAATCATTGGCTCCCACAGTTGCTTGTTACTTGACAACTGGCCTAATATGATCACTGAGGTCATCTGAACTGTTGATCAGTGGCATTAAAAAGCACATTTTGACTTCAAAATTATGTAACAGTCAGCAAATCCCTAGTTTCATAGTTCCATTATTGCAAATAGGTTTGGAGCTAACCAACAGCGCCAAAACATTCCAACTCAAAATTGGTTAAAAGGTTGAAAATTAGTTGGATGGTCCAACTATGCAAAAACTCACTTAAAAATGATTCCAAAAGATGAACAGGTAAGTGAAGTGGTTACTGAACCCCAAAATCAACCTTTAATTTATTTTAAAAATATAAGGGCTGCCAAGTGGAGTTGTCTGAGGAGCACATCTGAACTCGCTCCTCAAAGGGTTGAACTCAAGAAAAACAGTTCTGGAGTGAGCTATAGAATTTGCAGGCGCGACCTTTTATGGTTGCCCCTTTGGGGGCCTCACCTGAACCATTAATTAGGCTTTTATGAGCCTAAAGAGTGGCCCAGGTGAGGCACAACCCAACGGCCAAACCATAACCAAAATCGAAAATCTTTTAATTGATTTAACTTGAGATTTAAAAATCCAAAATCCAAGTCAAGATGCAACGATTGAACTAATATCGTTACAGATATGGGACTAAACTTGGGAATAACTGGCAGTATAGTGTCCCCTTTCTACCGTTAAGGCTCTTTTTTTGGTTGACATCTTCTTGAGATGTTACAAGGTTCACCCCAGGGTGAAGTTCAAGACAAGTGGCCACATATTGACCCTTAGATTCACAAATCTAACAAGCTATCTCAGATAGTTTGTGACAATTTCCAAAAATCTCTTGACAAGGAGGGAAGCTCTCCAAGGTTCCTCTACCTTCATTCAAGCGAGGAGGTCAGCTGGTTTGCGCTTTGGCATTTGGTGGTCCAAATGTAACTGAGCACCTTTTCAGATATTTGATCATTGAGGGTTTATCAAAATCTTTCATGAGTGGTGGAAGCAGATATCAGTGTAATTCTGGTTAATTATTGGTGGCATATTAATGAGCAATCTTAACGTCAAAGTCCACTATGGCCTTGGCGCCCAGCAACACCTGAGCTTCATGGTTAAATTGGTTAGAAATTTGGTAATAGTTTCATTCTTGAACTGCATGATCATAATTCAGCCTTCCAAGTAGCCATTCGTTCAGGGTTTCCAAACTCCCATAGAACTGTGCTTTCCACATCAGCAAAAGTCCAATGTTTTTCAGGTAAGTATGGCATGGTCAGATCTTGACTCTGGTCATCTAAACAGTTAATTATAGTTATAGCTC
>JAKSZP010009919.1:0-37687 GCA_022478985.1 Massospora cicadina | reverse complement strand
GGAGAGGGATACTTGGCACTCTTACTACTGAGGCCACATAACCCACCATATCTTTACCAGGGGCATATACATCTTCATATTGTAGGTGCAGTTCCTTTTCAACTTCCTGTGTGCTGCAAATCATGAAAGAGGTCAAACAGGGATTTTCTGGAGTGATTTGGTACACATGAATAGAGTCCTTCTCTGAGCCATGAGAGAGCAAATATGGTTCAGAATTATACATAGTGTTTTCATTATAAAACGCGTTTTTAGATGCAGATGACCCTATTCTCATAACAGCACCGGAATGCCTGACGTTATCCAAGGCCAACACCCCCAAGGCCATCTGCACCAATTCCACCAACATTGTATGAACACGCTGTCAATTTAAAACCCATTTGGTAAAATTGCAATTGGTAATTTCAGCAGAAAGTTGGGAAATCATGACTTTCAGACCTTGAAGCATCTGTATCCACCAGGTACAAGCACAAAGAGTGGATACTTTTCAGTTGGAGATACCCATTATAATGCCAAGTTGCTCCAACCTTTGGGAAAAAGAGGAAACAGTGGTGCAGTTGATGACAGCCAAAGCCCACAGTTAGTGCCCACAAATTCCCTTCAGAAAAGTACCACATGGAAAAAGTTTATGCATATAGAATTGAAGGGTTAGTCAACTAGTGTAAGAAGAGTGTCTATAACTTTCCTATTCCCAGCATGGTAGTTCATGGTGCACAAGGCCAATGCCAGGGAACTAGCCATTAATATGAAAGTTATTAAAGCCCAGCAGAGGGTGCTGGAGCAATAACAACTTAGGCATATAAGTGCAATTATTATATTAAATAACCCACCACAAGTGATGTGGTGCACAATGAGGAAGGGGTAAGAAACACAGGCCTGAGGGAACCTGAGTGAACCAATGATGCACTAGGGGATAGCTTGATCATACCAGAAGATGGAAAGATTAATGGACTGCAAAACCTCCTAAAAGAGGTTCGTGCACAGGAGCATTCAAAAATATCATAAAATAAAATGTAAAAAGGGGAAAATGTTTATTTGGGAATTTGACCAACAAGGAATGTTGGTCAGGGAAACATATTTAAACTTTGTTGGGGGAATAAGGGGTTTTCAGAAGTGGACCCAAGCACTGACCCACCAATAAGCACACACTGCCATCCTGATTGGTAGAATACACCAAAACTGACTTCACTTGTATAATCAATTAAAGTTGGATTTGATCCAAACGTATGATTTTGTAAATGGAATGGGTTTCAAACCCCTATTCCTTGACTAACCAAACCAAACCATCTACATTCATCATGTAAACTGTTCATTTCAACACCTGAGCTGACATAAGGGTCTGGGTATTTAGCAACCCACTAGTACCAACCTGGGCATATTTTGCCCATACCCAGAGTTGGTTTAGGGTATGCCTAAGGTCAGGGAGGGCCTGTAACTTCACCTTCTGGGCCTCTTGGCGCCCAGCCTTATCCTTAGGGTTGGTCCCCACTATGATGTCATGTGACCATGACATATATACAATTGATAGAATTTCTAACGTTAACCCTGTGTTAATATTATTTGCATTCTCAGTGGAATGGTATTTATTGTTTATATCCTTAATGGTATCCCACAGTTTTCAAAAATCTCTTTCAGCATATATTTACTTTTATTCCAACCAACTTGTACTTAATGAAAATTATGCATCATTGTAAATCTAAGTTTTATAAAGTTATTCTTCTTTGTCAGTGAAGTTTCTCTCTTCTGATAGATTAAGAACAGGGTTTTCAAAAAATTGTCAGGGTCTTCTCCCCAAATCACATTTGATACCATAATTTCTCAGAAATTCTGTTCCAATGAGTTGATCATAATTTGATTTGACATCATTATAATGGGAGCTGAACCACCAGAGATCCAAACTGAAGTGGTAATGCACTGTATGCTCCACAAGATGTTTTGGTAACAGCCAGTGGTTCTATATTTTTTCTTGTGCTCCTAATCCAATAATATCTTCATTTATTTTACCAAATTGGTCAAAATGATATTAATAGGCGCTCCACTGTCAATTATCACCTGTACTTTTACTAAAGGATTATAATGTCCACATATGTACACTAAGAGCATTTATAATAAAATGTTTACTAAGATATAATGGAATTAAGTATTAATATAAAGTATAAAATAAATTGTGCAGATAAATTAATAAAGTATTCCATGATTATACTAATAGGAGAGAAACATTTGCTTCAAGTTTCATGAGTAGTTACTTAATGCTTTCTGAAGTTCTGATCTTTTCTTCCAACTGACAAACATTTGGCTAAGCAACTTCTCTCCTAAATTTGGGGCCTATCATATTTGTCTTTTCTTGGGTAATTGCATACAAATCCAAAGTAACCACCTGGTAGTGTGGATCTTGTGTATCATCATCTATGATTAGAATAAAGATATCCAGTGTAAGGAGAGTGTCTATAACTCTCCTGTTCCCAGTGTGGCAGTGCATGGTGCACAATACCAACGCCAGGAAACTAGCTATTAGTGCTAAAGTAATTAGAGCCCAGCAGAGGGTGTTGGAGCAATAAATACTTAGGCATAGAACTGCAAGTTTTCCAATAAAAAACCCACCACAAGTGATGTGAAGCACATAGCAAAAGGGGCTTTGCGGCCCAGGTTGGAGTGGAACCTGGGTGAACAAATGGTAAATGAAGTGATAGCTGTAAGGTATTTGCTATGGCAAGGTTAATGGAGTGCAAGACCTTCTCAAAGAGGTTTATGCACAGGAGCATTCAGTTTTCATTAAAATTAAAATGAATGTAAACAGGAAAAGGTTTATTCAGGAAGTTGATCAACAAGGAATTTTGGTTGGGGAAAACATATTTAAGCTCAGATAAGGGAATATGGGATGTGCTGCAGTAGGCGCAAGCATTGACCCACCAATAGGGCAATGCTTCCATCTGATTTAGTTAAATAGGCTAAAACTGACTTTAATTGAGTGACTGATTGAAGTTGGATTTGACCTGAACGCGTTGTTTTATAAGTAAAACAGGTTTTTAAAGCCCCTTTCCTTGATGAACAAAATGGAACTGTCCACGTTAATTTGGTACACCATCCATTTTAATGACTGGGCCATTGTGAGAGGCTGGGCATTTGACACACCACTAGTCCCAACCTGGGATATTTCTTGCTCAAACCCAGCGTTGGTCTAAAGGTGCCTCAGATCAGGGAGGGCCTGTAGCTTCACCCTCTGGGCCTCCTGGCACCCAGCCTTATCTTTGAGGTTGGTCCCCACTATTATGTCATGTGCACATGACATTATCCTCTCCTCCTGACAGGGCTCAACCCCCCCTCCAGGGGCTTGTGCAAGGGAAAAGTTCTTGTGTAAAGGGGCCAACTTTGTGGTGGCAATGGTCTGTTTAGGTTGGGATCCAGCAGCCTGGGGGAAATGCTTGTGGAAGGCGTCAATCAGATCTTGGGTATGCACACAGTTACATGCTGGAACCCAACTGTTTTCTATAGCATCAAAGCCCTTCCAGGATACCAGGTACTCCAGTATTCTTTTAATGTGGTGGGAGGCAACTATCTTTTCCATCTCCCACTATGGCAACCCATCCATGAGATAGGCCTCAGGAGTCTCTGGTGGGGGGCCCTCAAACAATGTCAGCTTGCTCTTATGAAACACAGAGAAGATTCAGAATGAAGGGGGAAGATCTAGCTGGTATAGGGCATGGCCCACCTTTCTTCCTTACGCGTTAAAGGCCAATCCTCTTTGAGACCAGCTTCTTGCATGGCTGCTTGATAGGGATGTTATGAGCATCAAGCATCATGAGATCACCTTCCTTGTACGCAGGACCACTTGGCGCTTCCCATCAATGTTCTCCTTATACACCTGCATTGCTGCCTTCAAACTCGTGGAAAACCCCTGGTGGACCTTCTTAATTGTCTTGGCAAAGTCCACCACTGCTTCAACCTTTGACCCACAGCTGGGCTTCATGTTAAAGGCTGGGTTAGAACCATGGCTGGCAAAAAATAGTGAACAACTGATTGAGGAATGCAGTAGCTTGTTGTAACTAATTTGGGCCTTAGGAGGGTGAGAAGCCCAATCTGAATGATCTGTGGCGGTGTAATACCACAGGAACTGTTCCAAGCATTGGTTCACTCGTTCAGTCTGCCCATCTGATTGGGGGTGATAGG
Source organism: Massospora cicadina (assembly GCA_022478985.1). Lineage (NCBI taxonomy): Eukaryota > Fungi > Entomophthoromycota > Entomophthoromycetes > Entomophthorales > Entomophthoraceae > Massospora > Massospora cicadina. The sequence continues at coordinate 33,523 of JAKSZP010009919.1, read as the reverse complement.
CAGTTAAACAGCAGGGGTAAATCTGAAGAGTCTTACACAACTTTTCCCAAAAGATGGATATGAACTGGGGTCCCCAGTTACTAATAATCTCTTGGGGAACCCCATAAAGCACAAACACATGGGTGACAAAAAGCCTAGACATCTCTGCTGCAGTTATTGTGGTTCTGCAAGGAATGAAGTGGGCGAACTTTTTAAAATGGTCCACCACCATCATGATGGCATCATAACCATCAGAGACAGCTAGTTCCACAATGAAATCAACTAAAAGGAAAGTCCAGGGCCCATCAGCCTTTTTAAACTGATACCAATAACCCCACTAAAGGTTGACAATTGGGTTTCATCCAGTTGCATACCAAAACTTCTTACAATACTGCCCCACCTGAGCAGGCAAGCCCTTCCAATTGTAGGTGTGGCATATCAACTCCAAGGTCTTTGCTTTCCCTGGATAACCAATGGTGATTCCATCATAATGGTCCCAGATGATTTCCAGATGCAGTGGTCCAGCAGGTACTCAAAGGCATTTTCTGGAACCACACCACCTCATCATTTACATTATAGCCCCTAGATAGATCCTCTTGGTTTAATGCGCTCTTTGCAAGTACCATGGTATATTTGACTGACAACAGCTGAGAGAGGACAACCTTTCTGAACATACCATATTCCTCTGCGTTATTCAGAGGTGCAAGCGCTGGTCTGTTAGCCAGGGGAGAGGGGAGTAGCGACAGAATATTACTTGTAGGAATCATAACCTGGGTGTTGTGCACTTCTACCTCCTTGGGGTCAGGGGCTAAAGCAGGGTTGTGGCTCAAAGCATCCACCAAACCACTATCCTTGCCCTTGGTGAACTCATATGTGAATGCAAATTGGGCAAGGGTCTTATGCCAATGTGTCTGCTATGGGGCTAGGACATGAGGAGCGCAGTAGAACAGCAAGGCACAGTGGTATGTATGTACATGGAATGGTTGGTAGAGCCATGCAAATGGTGATGCCAATATGCAGCACCTCCACCACTGCTAGTAACTCCTTATCATAAGTGGCATAATCCTTATCTAAAAAAGACATCTTCCTAAAAAATATCCCACCAGATTCTCTATCCCATCTTTGCCTACTTGTAACAAGGTGGCTGCTATGGCAAAGTTGGAAACATCAGTAGACACAATGAACTCCTTCTAAGAATCAACATTGTGAAGAACAGATGTGGACAACAGAGTGCACTTCACTGCTTGAAAAGCATCCTCCAAAATGGGGGACCACTGAAGCACCTTGGCCTCGCTAGCCTTGTATAAGGGAGCCACCACCTCAGACAGATTGAGAGTGAACTTCTTGAGGAATGTGCACATCCCCAAAAAGCTCCTCAATTCCTTGACCAAGGTGAGGGTAGGCCACTCACAAATCGCCTTCTCCTTGTCTGGAGTTATCATGTATCCCTGGTCAAGCGTGACGTTGCTCAGAATTGTGACCTGGGACTTAAAGATCTTGCACTTTGAAATTTTCAATGAAAGGCTGGCTGTCTTTAACCGCTCCACCACTTGCTGAAGGTGGACTGCATGGTAATCCAATTAGGGGAAAATACCAGGATATCATCCATGTAGGCAACCATGCATACCCCTAACAGGTCCCCCAATGGTGCATCAATGCAGCGTTGAAAGATAGCAGGAGCATTCTTAAGCCCAAAGAGCATGACCTGAAACTGGAATATTCCTTTTATGGTGTGGAAGGCGGTATACCACTACTGGCCCTTCTTATTCTGGATCTGATTAAATGCATTGAGGTAATCCAGCTTAAAAAAGACCTTTGCCTTCTCCACATAGCGTGCAATCTGTAAATTTTAAAGGGATGGGATGGAGGTTTGGTACAGTGACATTGTTAAGATTCCCATAGTCCACACATGGGCATAAAGTACCATCAGACATCTCCACAAAGAGAAGGGGGGAGCACACAGGGGGAGGTACACTGATAAATCGCACCTTTGGCCAACTGTTCCTTCACCCACACATCCAACACCTCTTCCAACTGAACAGTCAATGGGCAAATGGGGGAAGATATATGCACCAGATCCACCATGAGCTTGAGGTCACAATTGAACTCAGAGTGCTCAGGGAGTGCATTGGCAGATGCTGCATCAAAAGAGGATTCCAAACCCTCCAAACAGGAAGGTAAAAAAAAATTCACAGAGGAGGGGGTCTTCAGCAAAGGAGCAAGATAAGGTGTGGGAAAATTGGGCCAATGAGGTAATGGACCCTGGGTGGTATCCTCCAATAAGGGAACAATCAACTGGTGACCATTTACCAAAGACAAGGATAGAGTGTTTTCTTTCAAATTAGTCCAAATGTCAAACTTTCTCCACCACTCAACTATCAAAATAATGGGGAACAAGAGGTTCTTAATAGCTTGAAAATGGCCATACAGAAGATAAGCGCACACCTGGTAGTCCACCAACCCTATGACGTTCAGCGTAGGGATACCTTGTGAAGCCCCACCTTAGCCATATCACCTGGTGAGTAACTCAACTCAAGGTAGTCAGCAAGGTCTTGGTCAATAAAATTATTTGTGGCAACGGTATCTACTGAAATAGTTGTGCTGAACTTTCCAAGAGAGGATGTAAGGGTAGCAGTCAAGAGGAAGTATCCAGAGTGAGATTTATTCAAAGCAGAAAACGCCCCCACTTCATCTAAATTTTCTTCTGGCTTGAGAAAACCATAAGGGTAGGTTTGGAAATCAAAGAAGGGGGAGGGATAGTTGGCCACTCTTACTACTGAGGCCACATACTACTCCATGTCTTCTGCAGATGCATATACATTTTCATATCATAAATGCAGTTATTTTTCAACTTCCTGAGTGCTGCAAATCATGAAAGAGGTCAAACAGGAATTTTTTGACATGATTCCATACACAGGAATGGGTTCCAGATCTGAACCATGAGAGGGCCAATATGGTTCAAAGATATATCTCAGATTTTCATTATAAAACATGTTTTTAGATGCAAATGACCCTGTATCTTGAACTGCAATGGAATGCCCGACATTATCCAAAGTTAACACCCCCAGGCCCATCTGCACCAATTCTGATGGCATCAGCTGAATGCACGGGCAAAAGAAAACTTGTTTATTTAATTTGACATTGACAAATTTGGCGGAAAGTTGGGGAACTATAACTTTTGGAACTTAAAGCATCCATATCTACCAGGTATGAGCACAAATGGGTGGATATTTTCCAGTTGGAGGCAACTATAATAACGCTGAGTTGCTCCAATAGTCAGAAAAAAATAGGAAACTGCAGCACAGCTAATGACATCTGACTCCCACAGCTGATGCCCACCTTTCCACATCAGAAAAGATCCACATGGAAAACTTTGTGCACATAGAGTTAAAGAATTGGTCAACTAATGTAAGGAGAGTGTCTATAACTCTCCTGTTCCCAGTGTGGTGGTGCTCATTACACAGAGCCAATGCACGGAAACCAGCCACTAATACCAAAGTTACCAGAGCCCATCAGAGGGTGCTGGAGCAATAATAACTTAAGGGAAAGAGTGAAATTATCATAACAAAAATACAACCAAAAATGATGCGGTGCACATAGCAAAAGGGGCTAAGTGGCCCAGGTTGGAGGGAACCTGGGTGAACAAACAGTTCACAAAGTGATAGCTTGATTATATTAGAAAATGGCAAGGTTAATGGAGTGTGAGACCTCCTCAAAGAGGTTCATGCACAGGAGCATTCAGAATATCATTAAATTTAAAATAAATGTAAATGGGAACGTGTAATTTGGGAAGTCAACCAACAAAAAATGTTGGTTGGGGAAAACATATTTAAGCTCAGATGGGGGAATATGGGATGTGCTGCAGTGGGCCCAAGCACTGACCCACAAATAGGGCAATGCTCCCATCTGAATTAGTCAAATAGGCTGAAACCAACTTTACTCAAGTGATCAATTGAAGTTGGATTTGACCCAAATGTGTTGTTCTATAAGCGGAATGGGTTTCAAAACCCCATTCCTTAATGAACCAAATGGAACCATCCGCGTTAATTTGGCGCACCATCCATTTTAATGACTGGGCCATTGTAATAGCTGGGCATTTGGCACACCACTAATCCCAACCTGGGCATATTTTGCCTGAACCCAGCGTTGGTCTAGGGGTGCCTCAGGTCAGGGAGGGCCTGTAGCTTCACCCTCTGGGCCTCCTGATGCCCAGCCTTATCTTTGGGGGTTGGTCCCCACTATTATGTCATATGCACATGACATCCAGGCCATCTTCTAATATCAGGGAAACAGTTTGATTGCAGTGCTAGATAGTTCCATATCTAGATTGCAAGTCCTTTTCCTAAAGCTTGATCAGTTTCTTTTTCTTTAGTCTGTACCAGAGTAACTTGCTCTTTAGGCTTCTTATACTAACATTGATCAACTACATGCCCAGGTTCTCTATATTGGTGGCAGCAGATTGGAGTTTTATCCACTCATTTCAGTCCTTTAGGTTTAATTCCCATTATGACTAAATTCTGTTGTTCTTTGTCAGACATTCTCCTTTTTGATGTAAGAGAAAGAATGTTGGAGGTATTAGTGCTCCTGAATCTGCTACTATGATTTGCCCATCACCTGCCCAATCTTCTAATAAAATTGTGGATATCAACAATATGGGTACCCACAGCAAAAAAACCTTAGTGGATTCTCGGTGGAATCCTAACAACTGGAGAAATATGATTTATCATAAAAATCAGCTTAAAAAGGTAGATATCAATAATAGAAATACTCCAACTCCTCAGTCAAATTTGAGGATTATAATATTACACAGATTGGAACCTTTGCAAGGCAAGAAGATTTACCCATTGATGATTGGGTGCAAGTTAACCAATCATTATCATCTGAGTCCAACCACCGCTGAGGTGCAAAGATTTTACTCGAGGATGATAGGGTAAAAATTAGCCAATCATTACTATTGAGTCTGACCACCACCAAATTACCCAATCATTATCATCCTAGAGTAACCACCACCAGATTACCCAATCGTTACCATCCAAGTCTGACAACCACTGAAGTGAAAAGATTTTACTTGCTGGTGATTGGATACAATTCATCAAATTGTTACTGCACGGGTCAGTTTTGCCTCTGAAAAATTTTTATCCTCAATCTGATAGACCAAAAGCCTATATTCCCTAATTTAGATAACTGAGCTTTGCATTCTTTTGCCTCAAATACCCCTGGTCTCAAAAGTTGAACTAGTTTAAATAGAAAAAACTAGTATTGGGAAAGGGATTTAGATTTATTCGAGGTATGCTGACCAGGGGACAGTCAGTACCGATCACAACACTCAAAATGGCAAAACAAACTACTAACCAGGTGGGAAGCAGAAACTGCTTAACCCACCATGGCAGAGGGTGAGGAGGGGTCAGGGGTTGGTTTTCAGAAAGACCCACCTCAATCAAGGGGTGTTGGTTACAGTACTGGATCAGAGCAGAGAGCCAGGGCATTGGGGCATCTGCATAGTGGGGGCTGAGGTCAGCGTAGTAGGAGTTTTCCACTTCTGCATCAAGATAATGATGGGAAAGTGTTTCAACAAAAGCTGCGAGGAGAACTTCAGCTTCTTTGCGGGCTTCAGGAAGTTGGGTGAAAAGGGAGATACTGTGGCGGGTGATTTTGGCTGAGGGGTTGAATGAAGCAAGCGTTGTGACATTCAAAACAGCAATTTCAGCATCATCAAATAGTTTTGAGATGTCACTGCAGGGAGATTCAGGGAAGTTGGGGGGGAAGAAGATGGTGGGCAGGCCATGCTGGAGCTGAGCCACTGACTGGGCCACCGCGGTGCATAGTTTTGGGCAATGAGGAGAGGCCACCGCAGCTAAGGCGAGCTGGTGGTCACTTTGGAAGGGGGCTGTATTGGGTAGAGGAGCGAAATGGCAAGGGGTAGGGGTTTCATCGAAGTCAGGAAGGAAAAATTTTGCCCGACCATAATCGCCATGGCAGAGAGGTTGACCTGTATGCCTACTAATGAGGATATTACCTGATTCGTCAGTTTCAGCCAATAGATCCCATGGATTTTGGTTCACTGGAATAGTGGCATTTAAATTTGAGTGGGTAGGATTGGGCAAATGGGCAGCTGCTTGGGTGTGAATGTTGGTCCAAGCATTGCTCTGATTGGCTGGCTTAGATTTAGGTGGGAGAGTGAGGATGGAGGTTTTGGGTGAGGCTGATTTTCCATGTGGGCCCACTGAATGAGATTGGAGGGTGGGAGGGGGCAGCAAAGTGCCCCATACTGAACCTCCAGAGGGGCTCAGAAGTTGCATCAGCGGATTTGGCCTTAGGGCACGCTCTTTTTGCATGGTCAATGCCAAAGCAGAGGGAACAAATCTGCCTACCATTATCAACCCGAGCCCAAAAGAAATGATCTGGCGCTGCAGCCACACTAGCGCGGGGTGGGATTTGTTGGGCTATGGTAGGGTGGTGTGGTATGATGGTGGCTGTTGCACGAGGAGCAGCAAGGCGTTCTGCACCAGATGGAATGGCAAAGATGAGGTTGGGCTGAGTGCCATAAGCCATGAGCCCCGCAACCAACTGGTCATACAAAACCTGGGGTGGAAGGTGGGATAGGAGATTTGCAAAGGATACCACTAGCGTGGTGTCTGAAGGGAGGCGAGTACGGGTTAAGGGAATGGGGGTTTTTTTATAAATTAGAGGAGTTTGTGCTGCCGCTTCAGCATCCTCCTCAGACTGGAACCCAACATCAAAGTAGCCCTTAAAAGGGCGGAAGTCTATAAAGCCAGCTGGCGCAAAGGCTGTAGTGGCTAGGTCAATAATTGCCTTATCGGCATATGGGAACAAACGCCCATAGTCCCTTTTTGAGGCAATAGCAGATAGCAGAGTGAGGGAGGGTGAGAGGATGGGGGCGAGAAGGGTGGACGCGCGCCAGGTGGAGCGCTAAGTCCCATGGGGGGGACAAAACGGTTGGAAGCAGTGGGCGGGCTGTTTGAACCCATCTGAACGCGCTTGCCTGCAGGGCGGAAAACGCTAGGTGGGGGTGCACTGCTACCCCACACTGGGGTGGCAGGCGGCAGAGCCAAGGACATCAAAGAATAGGTTTTCTGGGCAGATGGCTGTAGATAAATAAACTTAAATTTAAAATCGCTCAAAAGTGACTTTGAGCGGGTAAAGAGAGTTTAGTATTGAGAAAGGGACCTTTCCTGATTTTGCCCTGCTTTATAATAAAAAACATAAAAAACCATAATAAGTATTGTTTTATACTTTTATTAAAAAAGTAAATATTTCACTTTCTTAAATTATTTATGGCATCCAATGGTGGATCCCACAAATTGGTGCTCACTATAGGGGTCAAGCCCCCTGAATACTTCATTAAGTATTAGAAAAAAATGGAGAGTATCACCCGCTGGGTGCAAAATGGGGAGGAGACTGAAGAAGATGATTGCATGGGCAGTCCTACCACTCTGATATTTGAAGAAAAACAATTTGAGCCCATATTAATACCTGAGTCTCATCACATCACTTGGCCAGCCACTGAAGCTGTGAGAGATCTTACCCAAGGCATTCTTAACCCTGGCAACATTGCATCCCACAAACAAGTGTTGCTGGTTGAGGAATGCCACTTGTTTCTCTATGAGACTAGTGTCCTCCCAGAGACCTATGGTCAGATTACAAATTTGACCACCTATGTACACAAGTTTGCTCATCCTGCCTTGGTCCATATGATGCATCTTTTAGCCAGCCATCATGAAGAGCTACACCAACACTGAGATACTCATACAGCTTTGAATTTAGCCTATGATAAGTTGTACCAACTGACCTCCAAACATCTTGGAGCAGTTAGATCTGGTGTAGAAGCTAATTGCAACTTCATCATACAGCTGCATGACTGACTTGCTACTATGGATACTGGGATTGTAAAGTATGTTGAGGAGGCCATGAAGATCTTTAGGGATGAACTGAATGCATCTTCCACTAGCACCCACTCATTGTTGGAGGAGTTTGCTAAAGAGTTTGAAAAGCAAATTGAGCAAACACATCATGACCTTCCAGCCCCTGACTCCATCCTTCAAGAGAAATATGAACAGCATGTGGTTGTGGTGGAGCAGCAGTTAATTCAGGCCTTCTCACATGTTGATGAGCTTGAATGTCATCTGTTGCTTGAACCATCTAGCACACCACCACCCTCACGGCCAAGGTTGTTCAACTAGAAAAGGAGCTAGCTCTCAAAGCTTTGCTCAACAATACCAAATATTTGGCACATCACCTGACTGAATGTGAAATGGAAGCAAAAGCGATGAAAATTTTGCTGGAAAGCCCTGTGCTGTTGAAGGAAGTATTTAGTTGACTAATGAAGGTTGAGCAGAAGTATGAGCAGATTAAGGATGGAGTACAAGGCCCAAGCTCCCACTCTCATGACGATGAAGGGTGTAACTAAATGAAAGAAGAGCTGAAGAACCACGTGAAAGCTGTGGAAACTGCTCAATTAAACCTAAGCTCAATGGTATCACAACTCCATTTTCAAGTCTCTGCATGAAGAACTGAGTGGAAGATCTTGAAACTCAAAAATCAAGGATTGAAGCTCAATTGAGATTATGTGAATCTGGGCCCCTAGAAGCCCTCTCCAACATGGAAACCTGGCTTGAAGCCATGCATGACCAGTTCAATCACCTCTCGCAGGCCTTTGATCAGTTAAGCTACCGCTCTGAAGCCTCAGAAGCAGAAGATCCAGCTATTCATACCCTTTCTGGAAATGACTATCATTCATTCAAACCTACATTTAAAGACAAGTTTATCCCCAGTGAGGGCAGCATTGCTTTGTTTTTATACACCTATGAAGCAGCTATGGAAGGGGCAACTGATTGTCAGAAGGCCAAGCACATTCTTTCCTGTTTGGGCCGCATGGCACAAAAGGTGATGGTCCCATATATGGATGCTCTCAGCACCTGGTCTGAGGGTAAAGAGGCCCTCATAAACACGTTTGGCTCAAAGCAGGCTTTAAGCATGAAAAAAACAAGCCTTTATGCATATGAGCATTCAAAAAGGGGAGTCAGTGGTCACCTTTGTGGAATGATTCTATATGGAAGCACAGACGTTGTTAACTTCCAAAATGTTGACTTTGGATGATGCTATAGCTGCCACTTTGACTGAAGTGGCTTTTTACCCATTGCTAGCAATGCACATCACCTCCATTAAATGCTATTTCCATACCATTCAAGACATCAAGGAAGCATTAATAGATGTTGCTGACTTCCATAAGCCTGAAGTTTCATGTGGAGCAGTATCTCATCCTCATGTTTTAACTATTGAGGATTCAAAACCTATGCCTCAGGCCTTAGCTATTGAAGACAAGAAGGAGTCCCTTCAGATAATGGGCCCTGAAGAGCAAAGCTCCAAAGCCAAACATTCTGGACGCCCTCAGTGCAAATACTGCAACAAGTTTGGCCACATGGAGGTGATGTGCTGGAAGAAGAAAGCTGACGCTGAGGAACAGGAGCAGGGAAAAGAAATGTCAGCATAGGGAAAGGCACACCTACTGCTGACAAACCTCATGTGCCTAACTCACTTAAGCAACTTATGCCACTACCTCACGTTACAAATACCCTAGGGGATGATTCTAAGGGGGATATGGATGAGGTCAGCTATTACATTGTAGGAGCACCTGCTGAGGTGGAAGTTCCCAATCACTTAAATGCTGGAGGAGTAGATGAGGCCACCATACCTGAAGAGACATATCTCTGCCAAGTTTTAGGGGAGCCAATTGTCATCAAAACCACCAGCGACACCAATGAGGTGATGTTCCACCTTATCCGCTCTATCCAGCATAGCCAAACCATGCAATCTATCCAAAAAAATTACCCCAATACTGCAAGCAAATTAACCTCCAATTCCCATCTCAAGGAGGTCTTAGCGCTGTCACCTACTTTTGGGGGGATACTCATAAAAGTCGAAGTGGTCATACAGAAAGTTTAGGTGATGGCCATTCTAGATACAGGCTCCCCAGTAAACATAATCTCCTCCAGGTTGATGAAAAAATCAAACTTGCACCTGACTTGGAGTACAACCAAGACTATGGAACTGCTGGTCTCAACAACACCCGCGCGCTGGGTGCTTACTTGTCCCATCCCATTTGTATGGGAAGCTTATTCTATCAACCCCTTAGTGGCTTTGGAGAATAATGATTATGACATGCTTATAGGTACTCAGTTTATGATTAAGTATGATGGCATTATCAACATGAAGCAAGGGTTCTTGTCATTGCTTAATTATGAAGTTTCCTTAGTTCTAGCCAATACTGAACCCAGCAAGAAGACTACTCTTGCATGTAAAACAACCTTGCAAAAACAGTGACTAAAAAAGGGCAGGCTGCCAATAAGCTCTGCACCCCCCTTCCTACCTCTCAAGTGGATGAAAAGGTACCACCCTACCATAACTGCAACACCTCTACCAACATTCTTGAGGGGCAATGTCAGACATTCTCCTTTTTGGATATAAGAGAAAGAATGTTGGAGGTATTAGTGCTCCTGAATCTGCTACTATGATTGGCCCATCATCTGCCCAATCTTCTAATAATATTGTGGATATCAATGATATGAGTACCCACAGCAAAAAAACCTTAGTGGATTCTCGGTGGAATCCTAACAACTGAGAAATATGATTTATCATAAAAATTGGCTTAAAAAGGTAAATATTAATAATAGAAATACTCTGACTCCTCAGTCAAATTTGAGGAGTATAATATCGCATGGATTGGAACCTTTGCAAGGCAAGAAGATTTTACCTGTCAAAGATTGGGTGCAAGTTAACCAATCATTATCATCTGAGTCTAACCACCACTGAGGTGCAAAGATTTTACCTAAGGATGATAGGGTAAAAATTAGCCAATCATTACTATCTGAGTCTGATCACCATAAAATTACCCAATCATTATCATTCTAGAGTAACCACCGCCAGATTACCCAATCATTACCATCCAAGTCTGACCACCGCTGAAGTGAAAAGATTTTACTTGCTGGTGATTGGATACAATTCATCAAATTGTTACTGCACGGGTCAGTTTTGCCTCTAAAAAATTTTTATCCTTGATCTGATATGCCAAAAGCCTATATTCCCTAATTTAGATAACTGAGCTTTGCATTCTTTTGCCTTGAATACCCCTGGTCTCAAAAGTTGAACTAGTTTAAATAGGAAAAACTAATACCAAGAAAGGGACCTTTCCTGGTTTTGCCCTGCCTGTATAATAAAAACATAAAAAACCATAATAAGTATTATTTTATACTTTTATTTAAAAATAAATATTTCACTTTCTTAATTTATTTGTGACATCCATTGGTGGATCCCACATTCTTTATTGGGCTCAGCAAATTTTAATGTATTTTGAGTTCTAGTGGGAATTGCCTTAAAATTAGAATAGTAGCTTTGAAGGTTGCTCCTAAAATCTTGAATAATCCACTATCTGCAATGTGTAAGTTTATTTTATCAGTGCTGACACCATAATGTGATGCAAACCTCTGTAGGTCCAAAGCGCTGATTGCATTGCTATACATGCATCAAAATCTTATATCACTTTTTCACCAGCCAGAATTTGTGATTCCTGTTAAAATCAGTCAGTGAAAGCAGCCAATGCTTTGTCCTTAACTAAAATGGATTCCCATATACTCCTAAATATGGTTGCCCATCTACATAGGAAAATCAAACTTAGTCATTATAACCTCCTTGGAATCAAAGTACATCCAATTGTCCCCGTTGAGATGTGGAAACACCAGATTTTGACTTTCAGTGTCTAAGCCATTCATCATAGTTACTGCTTTCTGATAATTACCATATCTGAACATCATCATTTCAAATAAGCAGAGAAATTCCAGTGCGTTATCTGGTGAAATGTAGGTAGATTTGGATTATTCCAAAATTCTTCTGTTACTATTTTGGCAGAAGAATACCTTCTCAGCAACCTAACTAGTGATAGGTATATTTTTGGAAGTCATCTCTGAGATGGCAGCAAGAGATCAATGCATATCTTCATAATTGTACTTTACCAACTGTGTTTTTGTGCATCTCATTGCCAGCTTCATTCACCTTTATCTGGCGCAATCACACTTGAGATTTTTGAGTTCTTTTAAACATTTAAGATCAGCACTATGTCTCTTAAACTGTTAGAAGTGTTCTCTACCCAATCTTGTTCAGTTTTCTAATATAAAGTTTTTCTTAATTTAGTCTTATTGCTTCAATGAGATGACCTTCCCATAAGGATTGTTATCAACATTTCTGACTTGATCATTTTCCGCCTCAGCTTTTGTTACTTACACATACAACATAGTAAGATCAGCTTTTGACGCTGAGTTTAGTGCAGTCTTATTTTCAATCTCTAATTCCATCCACAGCTTCCTAAGCTCATTCTTGTATGACATTGTGCTAATATGGTTTCTATTATGTTTGGCTAAAACTCAAGTAACTCTGTAGTGAGAACCAAATGTAAACTTCTGGGAGCTGTGGCTGCACAGTTATTCTTGCAATGATTATTTAATGAAACTTTCAGCTATGTTGCTTGCTTTAGCTCTCATGTCTATTGCACAGGTTCTGATGTGTGCATTATATTAGATTTTGATATAGTTAAATGGGTTGGCAATAGTATGAAGACTATCAGCCCAGTTGGACCTTCATGAACAATCTTGAGTTTGTCTTTAACGCTAGGTTGGTGATTGTTCTTCATATCCTTGAAGGTACTTCTGGAAAGCAAGAACTTATACCTCTGACTTTTACTTTTGTTTTAATTTAACCTACTATTAAGTTCAGAGATTCTATCTTTCACTCTTGATGCAGGAGCCTGTGGAGATATTGATAATTATATATATCCAAAGAATATCTCATTATTAAACTTTAATCTTAAAAAATACAATCAAATAATGAGCTACATAAACAAATATCTAATCTAATTTTATTTGCTTTATCTAATAAAATACAAGCAATTTATAAGGTAATTTGACACCAATTCTTCTATTGGCACCTAAGTTGGAAACAGAAGCCATCCCTAATGGATTAAACATTTAAAGTTGCATCCAACAATGATCTTTCTCATCATTCTAGTCAGATTTCACCACTGACTAGAATTGTGACCTCTTCTGGGTTAAGTCAAAGAATGTGTCCTAATGCCTGTGCTCAACCATGGCATATTAACCTTATTAGATTAGCAACCTGCTTAGGTAATAGACTTTTTGCCCATTAGAAGCTGGTCATGTGGACTATAAAATTAACTTGCATGTTGCTTATCAGAAGCGTCATCAACCACCCAGCAACTATTTAGCTCCTTATTCAAAAGGTGACAAACTCTGATTGACTCATAAAAGAGAAATAAATCTCTCACTAATAAAAATAACCAAATCACTTATTAATGTCAGGATTAATCTCTGATAAAACATTAATGATCTGGTAAAATTAATCCTGGCAGATCAGTTAATATTTTTAGGATATTTCACCAAATAAAAAATATCATGTGAAATTATAACTTTCACACATACTAGAGGGTCTCTTCCCTAAGTGGGCAAACAGATGGTAATATAATTGATGAACCAGATGATGTGGGCATACATAAATCCCAACACCACACTTGAGGGTGATCCTGAGGGTTCTTCTAGAGGGCTTGAATGAAACCACTTCTTTGCACATACCTTCAATCATATTAACAGACCAGAAGAGGAAATGGAGGCAGAAAGTGGTTCTTATAGAGCCAGGTCAGTAACCCACCGCTCATCTACCACATGAGCTAGATCATTGATTCTTGAGAGGGGCTTTACTGGGGGCTTGGGTTTTGTTAATCTTTTAAGCGCTGTTTACTCTTTTTGGATAGTAGTTTGCTTCAGCTCCCTTGTTTAACTGCACAGGTTCCTTGTATGTGTGTTGTATAAAATGTTATTAAACATTAATTTGGGCAGTAATAGTATGAAGACTATTACTCTAGCTGAGCTTCTTTTAGCCAGGATGATTATTTAGTCCACTGCTCAAATGGTTCTTGTCCTAATCTTGAATCTCTATGGAGTATCAGTAGGGACTTCTTCCCTATTCTGTAGAACTTAAACTAGGATTAGGATTAGAGGTTCTTCTTCCTTCTTGTCATGCAGAGTCTGTGGAGGTAACAATAGATAGATAAATGATTTTTTATCCTTCTAACTCTGATCTCAAAAGCAAACAGTCTAAACTATTAAATTACTTGAATCAAAAAATCTTAATGGTAAATATTTTATCTGCTCTTTTAAAAAAATAGAATATATAAGAAAATTTGGTACCCAACTCTTCTTTTGGTGCCCTAATTGAAAATTGAGGCTATCAATGATGTTTTTACCTCCAAGGTTACACATAATGATAATCTTCCTCATCATTCTCAAGTGGAACCTCCTGCTGACTTTAGTGCGACCTCTTCTGAGTTAAAATGAAGCAAGTTTCTTGATGCCTACACTCAAACCCATTGAGTCACCATTATTTGGTGATAACCTGCTTAGGTAATGGGACTCTTACCCATAAACAGCAGGTTGTGATCCCTAAAATGTTAACTTAAAAGTTGTTTTATCACAGGAGGCATTACTCCCCCATAAACTCATAAACCTTTAGTCAATTGGCAGCTAAACCTGATCAAAAACTTACAAGTTAATTCTAAAACCAATGATAAAAATTGGCATCCTAATCAATTGCTTACCGTTGGGGACCGCCCCTCAACAAAACACTAACAATCTGACAGATCAAAACCTGGTAGATTGCTAATTATTTATTCAGGATACTACATTAAATAATAGTTATCATTTGTAACTAATAACTCCCACATTTACTAGTGGAATGAATTCACTAGTGGGTAATCAGATGTATATAATCAATTAAGCTGGATGATGTTAGCATATTGCAATTCTAACACATCTTTCACTTGAACAGATGTTAAATTTATAGGTTTTTTGATTACTATTACTAATAACCCCTATAAATGTATTAACTGCACAGTTTCATTAATGTGCAATTCTCCACATTGTATGGTAGTTTAATGTATTCATTTTGGTAATAGTATGGAGACTAATATCCATAGTTGAATAAATTTATAAAATTAGACCCAACCATTGGCCAGTTTTACCTCTTAAAATACTTAGTATGTACTTAATAGGGATTTGTTCTCTGGTACCACCTAACTTGATCCACGCTCAGATCCTCATTTACATTCTCTCTCTATGTCAAACAGTCAGCAGCAATCCCCAATTAGATTCAGCTTCTCTTCTCTGGATCCCCGCTCAGATCCTTACTCTTTATCCTAAAGATTCTCCCAATTAGAGCACACAGCAATAATTTTCTTGAGAAAGAATAAAACTCTAAATGGATTCTGATAAAGCATACTAAGATAATACTCTGGTAATTAGTGTTCTGAAAAGTGTCTTTTTTATTAGTAAATTCTTAGGGGAATTTATAGTGAGAATTTGGCACCCAACCCTTAATTGGCACCTCAGCCATAAAACAACAGCTGTTGCCATTGAACTTCCCTTTGATGTCTCACCATGATGGTCTTCTCAATCTGGTTATAATTCCTTTGTCAGACGTCCTCAAGACCTAAAATGGAAAGAGTAAGAAACTGTGTCCCTAACGTTTTCTTATAATCTCAGCAAATAAACTACATTTGGCAAGCAACCTGCTTAGATAATGAGACTTGTTACCCATTAAGGCAGGTCATAAACCAAATGATCAATTTACTAGTTGCAGGTGGAATCACTCACCTTATAACTTGAACCCTAAACTCCCAATTGGTTGATGATGAAACTTGACCAATCCCAATTAGTACACCTGATAGTTAATCATGATCATTTATCAGATTTCCCTATTACAGCAGCAACTCTTCCTAAAGAGATCTTAAGCATTTATCCAGATCAATACACAATGGATCTGACCCAGAAAAATAACCTAAAGTTTCCCAAACACTGTTACCCTGAAATCAGGGGTGACCAATATCAGATTCACTTTGCTTTAGATAATTATCCCCTAGCAAGCCCTGGTAATTTAGTCAGCTGGAAATATGGGCAAAAATCCCAAGACATCCCCCCTTTTGTCTATTTTTTAGTGAGAAAAGGATTGGGACATAAGAACACCACTTCAGACACTTGGTCAAAAATTTTATTTGTTCAAGTGGAGTATGATCAATCAGTACTCAACACTGCTCAGGATAACCTTCAGCATGCAGCTCTCTTCATCTTCCTCCTCACTACTGCCTACTCAAAGCGTGGCCCCACAATCTACTATCATGCTGGGTTGATCTATTCACTTGTGACAATATTAATCCTGTGATTCAGTTTTCCCCCTGTCAGGGCATATTACCCTCTGTCATATTCAAAATTCTTTATATGCTCCTTAATTTCCTGATTTTCTCCTCATCCTTGATAGAAGGTTCTTGCCATCAATGTTCATTTTATGGCTCAATTAAGAATGCTCATTTATGTTTGCCCTAGTTATTTTCTCCAATACCCTCTTGGCTCATATCATTCTTAGCTCTTCTCTTGAGAGCTTATCCCATTAATTTTGAGATTAATTTATTTAAAAATAGAGATTAATTATTTCAGAGTGCATAATGTCAACTATCATAAGTCTGACATCCCCCCTCTTCCAGCTCATATGTTGAAGTTTGAGTCTTGGTACCAACAGCTGCTTAATAACATGTCTGATAAAGGCCTTTGGCTCTTTCCAGCTGATAAGCCAATCTGAGTGCCAGAACCTCTTCTATGGTCCTTCTAGGACTCATACAACCAGTCAAGTACCCATAGCCAGTCCTTTGTGAAATTACCAGAAACAGTAACCAACTCTGATGAAACCAGGTTAGCAATTGTCTCAAACAACTTATGACCAATCCTTCCTCTGTTATCAATTCCTGAGTTAGATTTTGAAACTCTCCTGGATTTGGCTCCATTTTTAGATTCTCCTACTATCATCAATGGATCTACTAAAGAAATGCCCTCCACTCTCAATCATTTGTTCTTTTCTGGATTAAACTTGCTTCTAATGTTTCTCTTCTGACTCAATAAATACTACAAGCCAGATGCCTTGACCACTGAACTAGCCATCAAAAACAGCGTACATTTCAAACTCCCTTTATTCAGAATTAAGAGTCCAAGTCACTGAGTCTTTGTCCATAGCTCTGAACTCTTCCAATCTTGAAAACATCCTAGATTGAGATGTTGCAGCTTATGCTCTTCACTTTTCTGGCAATTTTCTTTGAAGTTGAGCATAAAGCTTCCAACCTCTTTTCAGTTTCCATTGCTCATTATGCTTAAACTTCTGAGAAGCTCATTGTTGTCACCTGCAGTATATCATTCACTCCTTGCATGACTATAGCATTTCTGGCACATCCCATCAGTATCTTCCACTGATGGCTTTAATAGGGGGCATAATTTGGCAACCTCCACCTATATCCCTTGCTCAATGCCAGCACATATATTAGTATTCTTGGTGGAGCCTGTCAGCAAGCGCTCAAGACCAATCTTTTGGCTCTGTTACCATATTGGGATTACTTGAGGTTATTTACCAACTGCCTCTTCTTGTACTGTTACTTTTCTCCCCACTTTGATAAGCAACATTTGCATCTTCTGACGTTTCTATTTCTCTTCCCTAGTCACTTTCTCATAGGGATCTGTGTCTGCTCAACAAACTTAATTTCAAGTAGGTCTAGCCCTTGCTAGCATCTGATCTCACATAGATTTTGCCAGGTTGTTTACTCCTTCTGTAATCCATCCTCCTTCCCCCAAAAGGCAACATAGGTGGAATCATCTCCAACATAAGGATAACTAATAAAAAAATAAAAATTAAAAAAATATATTTTTTTTAATGCGTTTTATAATAATCTTTTTTTTAAAAGTTTTTTCAATATTTTTGTTTTTTTCTTTTTTCCATAGAACTTGACCTTTTTTCAGAATAGTGGTCCATCTTATTACTTTATTCCCCCCAAACTGGATCCTAGTATACTCAGACCTACCAGTTTTTATGGTTCAGAGGTCTTAGTGTTTTCAGAATTAACCATCTAGTTTTGTTCAGTAGTTTTTTTTGAACTTACCCAAATCATTAGAATATAACCAACTTAATGGTTCAGTGGTCCTCCAGAAACTTTGTTTTTCCTTACCTTTTCACCATTTCATTGCTTTAAATATTTAGCTTGGACTCAATATACTATCCTTCCATCCAAAAGGTTTTTGATGGAGTAGGCATCCCTCACCATCTTGGAAATAATCTCAAACAGACCCAACCACAATGCATCCAACTTGTTTCTTCTCCCAAAACCATGCATATTGCAATAGATAACTCTTTCATCTATTCTGTATTCTGCTAAGGCCAGCTATTTTTATTGTCCATTGTTTTTCTTAAATCCTTTTCTTCAAAGTCATATTGCATGCTTGCAATTGCATTTTAATCAGATATATGTCAATCCATTCATGTACTACTCAGCACCCATCCTTGATGTTAGTTCTACCACTGAATATAAAATTGGTGACAACGTGGCCTTCTTCCCATATAGCAACTCAAATGGCGTTTTCCTGTCACCATATGATGACTGATATTGTAGGCAAACATCACCAAACTCAGGTACATTTTCCATGAAGAAGTCTTTCCTGCGACCAGCTTCCTCAGCGTCATGGCCAGCATCCCATTAATTCGTTCTACCAGTCCAATTATCTCCAGCTGGGAGGTTACAAACATAACTCCTCAGATCTCCAATATTTCATTTAATTGTGGGATCACATGAGACATAAAAATTTGTCATATAATCACTCAGCTGGACCTGCAGGCATCCATGTCAGTATGCTACTTGATCCAGGATGAACTTCACAGTACTGGTAGCATCTACTTTCACCAGAACCTTCATCTCAACCCATATCATCAGATGATTAATGCAACTATGATGTACTTGACTCCTCCTGTGCTCATTGTCAGCAGTCCCATCTCATCAATGGACACTGTATGCCAAGAAAATCTAGGGTGAACCAGTAAGCATCCAGTTGTATTCTTATGTGGTCATGCAACTGGCACTCCACACAGCAAGACAGATCATCTGCAACATCTAGTTGATGAACTCCCAGTAGTACTGGTAAATATAGTCAATCATTTTTTCTCAGGCCTCCATGCCTGACAATCCTATGAGCGTCTTGAACAATAGCTGCTTATTCTGACAGCTTTGGTAATAGTAATTGCTTCCCACTGATCATCTTGAAAACTTGTCCATCCATGGTTTGGTGTTTTCCTTTGCTTTCCAAAGTGCACTTTGGATATATTAGAGCTTGTTCCAGATCACTCTGTCAACCATTTTTTGGAATAGCTTATCCATCTGCTGGTATAACATCTGGACTATTGGTAACCACAATAAGCCCCCACATTCTGATGAAAAGTCCCCACTCAGTGGACTATCTCATAATTGTAAGCCTTTAACTTTAGTGCCCATTGGTCCAGTCATCCTTCTGGGCTTCATAAATTGTGAAGCCAATGCAATGAGGAGTGGTCCATCACCACTTTGAAGTGCGTTCCATAGATGTATACCTGAAATTGTTTACAGGTGTAAATGACTGCAAGGCATTCATGCTCAGTTACAGTGTAATTCCTCTCAGCACCTGAGAGTGTTCATCTCATATATGCCACCAGATGTTCATCCCCAAGTTCATCTACATGACTCAATATGGCGCCAATTGCTGTCAATAAAGCATCAGTTTGTATTATAAATGCTCAATCAAATTTGAATATTTCAAAATTAGATAATCTATCAAGTACTGATGTAACTCATCAATGGATTTCTGGGCTTCTTCATCTTAAACAAATTCTTTCTTTAGATCCTTCAACAGATGAAATATGGGATTGTCAGTTCTTGCAAAATCCTTAATAAATCTTCTAAGTATCCAAACATTACAAGGAACAATTGATATCTCAGACACTCTTTGACATAGTCATTTGCTCTATAGCTTCAATCTTCTGGGCTTGCAGCTGCAATCCACTAGAGTTAATTACAAATTTTTAGATATTCCACCTCTTTCTTGAAAAAGTGACAATTTTTCAGCTTAATCTTCAGGTTGGTCATGGATAGTCTCTTGAACACTTCCTCCAAATGGTGCAAATAAGTTAGTAAACGTCAAACTGAACATATTTATATTATCCAGATACACCAGGATGCATGACAACTTCAAGTCATTTAGTATTGCATCCATGGCCCTCTGGAACATTGCAGGCGCATTGCACAGACCCTGGGGCATCCTCATCAGTTGATAAAGCCCCTGCATAATGATAATCATATTTTTCTTGATCTTCTCTTGGCAAATCAATTTACTAATATCCTGATATAAGATCCATCATAGAGAAATACTTCGCTTCTCCCAATTTGATCTAGCATATTGTCAATTCTTGGTAGGGGATATGAATCCTTCTTCATAATCTTATTCAGCTTCCAGTAATTAATTACCACCCAATTAGAGCCATCCTTTTTCTTCACAATAAGAATCAGACTCACCCAGGGACTTGATAACAGAACTAGAATCACATGCTTCCCTAGCTTGCTGATTTCTTCTTCCACTAGTGCTTCAGCTTCCTTTGACTGTCAAATCAGTCTCTTCTTGATTGGCAAATTTTCTCCAGTGTCAACCTTGTGGATCACATCTTTCACACATCTCAATTCATGGTCATCCTGGGTGAATACTTCCCAATACTTGTCAAACAATTTGAGCACCTCCTCCTGCTGTCCTTCCATCAGATCAGCAAGTTGATCTCAATTAACCAATAGATTGGTACTCTCAGTTATCCTTATTGGAAATCCCATTTTATTGAGGGTCCCAATATTGTGGAATTTTCTCAGTTAAGCCATCAGGATTAGGTAAATAAACTTTTTGATCTGATTCTTCTCAATCTTCATTAGTTTTTTGCTTAAATTTACCAGAAGAATATTGAATTTCTCTATAGCCAGGTATATGTATTCCAGGAGCAACCCAAGGCTCTTATGGACTTCTTTCAGGGGCTTCTGACCTCCCCATACAGCAGCTCCAGTGTTCTCTAATATCAACTCCATGTCAACTATTATTTATGATCCTGGAAGTATATTTCTCAAATTTTAATCTCCAGTGAATTCACTAATTTTTAACTTTTCTGTTGGTATCTCTCATCACTTCTGGCCAACTAATTAGTATCAAAATGGGACAATGTCATCATTGTATAAAGGTTTATGAAGTTATTTCTCCTACTCAGTAAAGCTTCACCATCCTTCTGATAGACCAATGGTAACGTGTGACCCAATATAGTCAATGTATTATCCTCAAAGTTACATTTATATCTGTAATATTATAAAAATTCCATCCTGATTAGAATATTGCAGTTCTGGTTGGCAAAACTATTGATGGAGCAGATACCACCAAGGATCTGAATTGCAGTGGTAGAGCACTTTATGCTTTACATGAGATGTTGGTATTCAGCCCAGCTGTCCTGCACTCTTTCTTGTGTTCCAAATTGGGTGAAATCTTCATCCTCTTCACCACTTGGTTGAGACTATATTAATGGCCGCTTCACAGTCAACAATTACCCTCACTCATACTCAATTTTACTAGTATATCTATATACATGCACTTGAAGTTTGTAAGATAGTATTTACTGAGTGTATAGCGGCGTTATCAGCTGATCAAGTGTGTGAATTATTTGCACCAATAAATCAGGGAATGATTTCTTGATCACACTAAGGGGGATTGACAGGTTTGCCTCATCTAATCAAATTTTGGTCTTTTTTTGGGATTATTTGCAGCTCAAATCTTGTTTGCCAGTTATCAGGCATACAGCTGAGCAACTTCTTTAATTATCTCAGGGCTGATTCCCTTTTCCCTTGATCTTGTTACTGTATTCACATCCAAATTGACTACTTGATACAGCTGATCCTGCATGTCTTCAACAAACAGATCACTAATGTCAATTTCAGCATGCATAATATCTAGAGAAACAGGTTTTTCCACAGCTCTAGACTGTTCCCCATCTAGGTCGTGGGCCCTTTTCCCAACTTCTTTACATGTCAGACTCTTTTGCTTGGACCAAATTAATATAATCTTTGGGTTTCTTGCAGCGCACAGTGAAATGTCCCTTTCCTTTGTACTGATAACAGACTTTCTCCTTCTTATTAACCTGTCTAAAGTCTTCAGGCTTATTTTCTAGCACAGTTCAGTTATTCAACTCCTTAGTGTCCTCGTTCTCCTTTGTGGGATTCAAATTTGTACTGGATTGATTTTAAACTTCTATTTGGGGAATCAAAGGTAGTTCCCAATATTTGTAAATTGTCCACCATCTGTGAGGTGGTAATTTCTATCATAAACATGGAAGACATCATTCAATGCAAATTGTGGTAGGCCAATTGGCCGCTTGTAGTGCAATTTAGGCATAAAATCCTGCACTTTTGTTCCAGCCAAGATTTGTGATTCCTGGTAGAAACAATTGGCAAAGCTTGATAAAGATTCAACTTTATGGAATTGAATGCCTATAAAATATTTTTTGCACTTTGACATATGTGTTGGGCTTCCAAATTCTTTTATAATGGCCATTTTGAACTCTGTGTATGACCAGCTGTCCCCCTCTAGATGAGGCAACACTAAATTTTGATAATTGTATCTAGGCAATTCATCACTGTCAACGCCTTTCGACAATTGCCATATCCATACATAGTCATAATGAACAATTGGAAAAATGCAGGGGCATTATCCCAATAAAAAGTTAATAATTTCAGTGTTGCTTTATATTCTCTAAGATTTCTCTAGCCACCTCTCTTAGTTTAGCTACTCAGCTCACTTGAGAAGTAATTTTGGGCATCATCTCCAAAATAACTGTAGAAGTGGGTGACATGTTTCTTGGAGTAGTCATCTTTTCAACTGGAATCTAAAGAGTTCTTTCTTTGGCATCAGTCACTGAATATGGCTCACATTTGCATTTATGAGTCTTCAACTCCTTGACCTGCTTAATTAGCTGCTCAATATCTGTGCTAGATGCTCTTAAATGAATGTAATCTCTTTATGCTTCATTTTCAGAAACAAAACTTCTCAAACTAAGTCCCTCTTTTTTTACTTCAATGATGTTACTTTTCCAAGTAACTTATTTCTAAAACTTGCAACATTATTGACCCCTTCCTTGATCTTAACAACTCTCTCCTCCAAGGCAGAAAATTCTCAGTGATCTGCCAAGTTCAGGGCATTCTGGTTAACAGTTGCCAACTCTGTTCAGAGCTTTCTTATTTTTGTCCTTATATGACATCACAATCTAGTATCTTCTACTCAACTACACCCCTGTAGTGAGCACCAATTGCTAAAATTTATAGGGTTTCTGATAATTCTCAGCTAATGACCCCTATAAATGTATAAACTGCACAGGTTTGTCATCATGAAATTCTCTATATTTTATGGTATTGAAATGTATTCATTTTTTAAAATAGTATGGAGACTATTATCTATATTTTAATAAATTACTAGAACTAGGCTCAATGCTTAGCCAGTATTTTTTTCTCAAAAATACTTAAAGTGTCCTTAATAGGATTCATTCCCGGATACCGCCTTACTTGATCCATGCTCAGATCCTCATTTACGGTTTCTCTATGTGATATACAGTTGGCTGCAATCCCCAATTTGATCAAGATTCTCTTCTCTGCATTTTCACTCAGATCCTTACTCTTTATCCTAAAGAGTCCCCAGTTATTGTACACAACAATATTTTCCAAAGATGAATAGAACTTGTTTTCTAATAGGAAGAATCCTTTTTATTATGAAATGCTAGAGTATTTATAGAGGAAATTTAGCGCCCAACCCTTAATTGGCACCTCAGCCATAAAACAACAGCTGTTGCCATTGAACTTCCCTTTGATGTCTCACCATGATGGTCTTCTCAATCTGGTTATAATTCCTTTGTCAGACGTCCTCAAGATCTAAAATGAACAGAGTCAGAAAACGTGTCCCTAATGTTTTTCTCTCTGTCCAAGCAAACCAACCATAATTGGCAAGCAACCTGCTTAGGTAATGTGACTTACTACCCATTAAAACAGGTCATGAACTAACTGATTAACTTTCTAGTTGCAGGTGGCAATACTCACCTTGCAACTTGATCCTTAAAATTCCAATCAGTCAGTGATGAAACCTGGCTGAGCCCAATCAGTACACCTGATAGTTAATCATCAATCAAATATCAGATGTCTTTATATTGCTGGCAACTCTGCATGATGATATCTTAAGCATTTATCCAAATTGATCCCTGACATATCTAACCCAGGCAAATAGCCTAAAATCCCCCAAACGTTGTTACCCCAAAATCAGGGTCAATCAATATTCAACTCACTCAATTTAGGGAATTATCTCTTAGCAATCTCTGGTAATCTAGTCAGCTGGAAATATGGGCAAAATCCCAACACCAGATTATATACTGAATTAGATTTTCTGAAAGCATATGCTACTTTAGTTCTGACTGAGTCCACCAGCATAGTTAAAATTGAAGTTATCTTGGTCTATCTCTCTTCCTTTCTTGATGCATCTCTGGATGATCCTCCATCTTAGCTTATTTTTCATTCTGTTCCCTCCTTTCTGCCACTTTCGCAGAGCATGGTTCCCATAGCCTCATATCATGCCATCCTAGTTTGTGTGTTCTTGCTAATAAAAGGTCTGGAAAGTCTGTTTTTCCCAGGTTGATGTTGTATGGCACTTTAGTTAATTATAGGATCTTCTCAGGTAGCTTCTCTAAGTTTTTGTTCCCTGTATTCCCTCAGGATGGGCTCTCCATTTTTGATCAGAACAGATCCTTTTTTCTTAGAGACTACTCTGAGCAGATCTAGTTTCAGCCCATCCTGATCCTACTGATATGCACTTCATTCCAGCACCTTAGAACTACTCATGACAGACCTAGTTTCAACCAATATTGGTCCTACTGATAGCATTTAGGAACATCAGATTTATTTAGAGGTGTGAAATAAAATTGATTTTATTATTTTTTTGCATTTTTAATTTTTATATATTCTTATAATTTTTTATCATATTTACTTTTTATATATTATTTTTCCTTATGTTAATTTTTCTCTTTTTTGTAATGTAACTTAACCTATAAGTAGGTTCAGATGTCTTTCTTTTTGTTTTGCCTATTCTGGTTCAGTGGTTTCTTCTTTGAACTTAACCAGATATTTTGGTTTAGAGGTCTAATTTTAAGACTTAACCACCTATCTTGATTTAGTGGCCCCCTCCTATGACTTGACTAACACTAGGACTTAACCTATTTCTAGTAGGTTCAGTGGTATTTTGGGAACATTAAAGCCTATTTGCTCCCTAGATCCAATATTTAAAATATTTAGTATGGACTCAGTTCACTATAAGACCATCTGTAAGGTTCTTAATTTTATAGAATCAGTCACTGACTTGGATATTAGCTAAAATGGACTATACTCAAAGCATCTAGCTTGTTTCTTCTTCCAGAACCATGGGTGGTGCAATAGGCTACCCTATATTTCACTTGGTACTCTTGTATCACTGGAAAGTTCCTATCATACATCATCTTTGCCTCAATTCTTTTCTTTAAGGTGGTATTAGACACCTGCAATTTCAGTTTGATCATATTACTTGCCAGTCATTCCAGGTACATCTCATTACTCAACTCTGATACTGATACTACAGCAAAATACAAAATTGGTAACAATGCTGCCCTTTATATGCATAGTACTTTGAACTCCATGTTTTATAAGCATATGATAGCTAATATTGTAGGCAAAGGTACTAAAATTAGGTATATTTTCTCAGGCAGAAGTTTAACATGTGAACATTTTCTCAGCGTTTTGGCTAGCATTACATTTACTCATTCTGCCATTCCATTGTTTCTTGCCAATATAAAATATATACCACACATATATTCCCATCAGTCATTAAGTCTCAGGATCACATGGGAGGTAGACTTAGATTCACTATTGCGCAATAAAACTTGTGAACATCCATGCTAGTACACCTCTTGGTCCAGGATGAACCTTGCATGCTTGTAGCATCCATTTTTTCAAGGCTTTTGTTTCTACCAATCTATACAGATGGTCTAAAGCCAAAATGATGTACTTCACTCCTCCTGTACTGATACTCAGGAGTCCCATCATATCTACTGACACCATGTACCACATGAACTCCAGGGCATACTAGAAGGTATCCTGTTGTATTCTTATAAGGCCTGTAGAGTTGCCATAACATTCAACAAGCTAGGTACTTAGCAAAATCATAGTTGATCAATTCTCAGTAGTATAAAGGTAAATATGATTCATTGTTTTTCTTAGGCCACCATAGCTGATAACTTTGTGTGCAGCTCAGTTAAGTTTCACTTGTATTAATGGCTTTGGGGATAAAAACTATTTTCCATAAATCATTTTTATATAATTGTCCATTTTTTGTCTTGGTGTTTTTCATTACTTTCTTTAACATCTTAAATTTCTCAGGGGGCTCATTCTCTATAATTCTTTCAATCATTATCTGGAATAACTTATCTGCTTGATGATAGACAACTTGGACAGCAGGCAATCTTGATAATTTCTCACTTTTTGATGTGCTTCTCCAGCCCAATGTATTATCTTAAAACTTAAGGCTTTTTAATTTTAAAGCTCATTGGGCTAATTGCCTTTATGTCCCTTCAGGTTATGGAGCCAGCATAAATATGAATGGTTGGTCACCACTTTACAGTGTCTAATAAAATATAACTCAGAATTTTATATATGCTTAGACCACTGCAATGTATTCACACTCCATCATGGTGTAATTCTTTCCACTGGCATTGTTGTCCTTCTCACATAGGCTACCAGATGTTCTTCCTGATCATCATCCACTTGAACCAAAATGGAACTATTTAATACACTTAAGCATCAGTTTGTGATAAATTATTAATGAAAGTTGGGCTTTTTAAAACAGGACTGGCCACCAAATATCATCATAACTAATTGAACAACTCTTGGGCCTCATCAAACCACATGCATCTTTTTTCAGATCTTTCAATATTTTTAATAATGGGTCTGGAATTCTGCAAAATCCTTTATGAATTGTAAATAGTAGATGACCATCCCAAGAAATACTTGTATATTCTGAATGCTATCTTGGGATTGGCATTCTTTTAATTGCCACAATCTTTTGTGGCTGGGGTTGCAGCCCACTTAAGTTTATTGCAAACTCATAGTACTCAGGCTTTCTTAAATAAATGACATTTCCTTAGCTTAATATGCAATTTTGACATTGCCATGCACATGAACACTTCTTCTATGTGGTCCAAATGATCCATGAAGGTCCTGATGAATATTGATACCATCCAGATATACTAATTTAAAGGATAGCTTAAAATTTAGAGGATAGAGTCCCTTGCTCTCTGAAATGTTGCCAGTGCAGTACATAATCCCTAGCACATTCAGTTCAGTTGGTACAGTCCCTGTGCGGTGATTATCACACATTTTTCTTGATCCTTTTGGAAAATTAAGTTGACAATATTCTATAATCAAGTTTATTGCTGGATAGTACTTGACTTTCCTAGAAGAATGAGCACATTTTCAATCCTCAGCAGTGAATAAGAATCCTTAGCAATTTTTTCAATTGATAATAATTGATCACTACTAAATTTAATACATCCTTCTTTTCCACAATGAGTTAAGACTTTCCCATAAACTTAACGATGGAACAATGAGCCCATGATTAACAAGCTTGCTATTTTTTGCTGACAACAGATTCAGAAGCTCAGACTGTTGGACAAGTCTCATCCTTATTGGTGGGTATTACTCAGCGTTGACCTTGTGGATCACATTTATCACACATCTCAGGTCATAGTCATCTTGTGCAAATATCTCCTTATATCTCTCAAATAATTGGAGCACATATTCTTGTTGCTGCTCTAATAATTCAGCCAGCTGCTCTCAATTAACCAGAATATTAATAACTTCAGCAGCTTCCACAAGTAATCCCACCTTGGTTAATGTGTGAAGTCATGGAAGTTACTGATCTCTGCTATCAGGATTAGGTGTAGAAATGCAATAACTTGATTTTTCTTTATCTTTATCAGTTTTTATTTAAGATTATTTAGTAGAATACTTAATTATCTATGTCCAAGCATAATAATTTCTGGAACTACACATGACTTGATTCTCAAACTTTCTGCATAGTATGATGACTTCTCCATATAAATGCTTCAGAATGTTAAGCGTAAACCCTGTGTTAACATTTTTTGAATTTCTGATGGTATAGTGTTCATCATTTTTGTTCTAAAGGGTATCCCACAATTTTCTTGGATCATTTAGGCATTTCCTCTATTTTTGTCTAGCAAATTTGTACCAGATGGGAATGATGACCTCATTGCAGATTATATTCACAAAATTGCTCTTCTTATTCATCAGCAGTTCTCCTTTCTGCTGATATACCAAAGGCAGGGTTTGCCCCAAAATTGTCAGAATATTCTCCTCAAAGTCACATCTTATTCCATATTTTCTCAAAAATCTATCTTGATAAGTATTTTACAATTCTAATTAGCTGACACTATGGTATGAGCTGATATTACAAGCTATGAACTGGAGTGTTAGCACACTGTAGGTTCCACATGATATTGTAATATCTATCTGGCTGTTCCATATTCATTCTGGTGTTCTAGATCTGGCAAAATCTTTTAGTAATTTCACCAATTTAATAAAATAAATGTTGCTGGGCGCATTAGTGTTGATTATCACCTGCACTCTCAATTGGTTGTATATATCTATATATTTACACTCATAGTATTGTAATAAGGTATTTACTGAGTGAGTAATGGCTTATTTGCCAAATTGAGAATGTGAATTAATTACACACACAAATTAGGTTAAGATTTCTCAACTTGCACTAATGGATAGAGATTCTTTTGCCGCATCTAATCTCATCTTGAGTAATTTATCTAGGTTCTTAGAGGATCCAATTTTTTCCATAGCTGACAAGAGTGTGTCCAAGCCATATCTTTCATGATTTTGAGATCAATTTCATTTACTTTGGATCAGGTAATAGCGTTCACATCCAAATTAACAGCCTGATAGGGTTTAGTTTCTTATATAAATAGGCTAAAAAATTATGTTTCTTTCAATATATTGAAAAGACACATGTTTTTCAGCTGTCAAGAAGTTGATATAACTGGATAATATGCTATGCATACTGGTGGATTGGAGTGGGAATTGAGATGAGCCTTGAGATTGATGAAAAGGTATATGAAAAGTAATTGATCAAAGTGTTGACCATTTTAGAAAATTGAGAAAAAATTATGCTGAAATTTTGAGATAGATGAGAACTTCTAGAAAAGGGAAAGTGTATAGGAGACTACCAAGCTAAGGATGCATCTAGCTTTGGGAACTAAGATCTATGAAATTGAATGAAGGATTGAGAGAAGAGATCTTTTTTCTGTTAGTAGGTTGTTGCAGATAAGTCTGAGATTATTAGAATATTAATAAAGGTCAATATAAGTGATTGCTCCATATATCATTTATCGGGTTTTATTAGAGTCAGTGATCTTCATATTGTCTAATTTGGTTGCTCATTGGCTAATACCCTGTGTAAACTGACTCAGTGGAATCAAGCCTTTAAGCTGAGAATTAACAGTGGTGCTCACTACAGGGGGCCACTGGTCAACTATAGTTTATTAACGCTAGGGTAAAATGGCAAGCCCTCATTTGTTACAATAAAACTTGATCAGATTTCATTTGCAATATGCTGAGGAAGTATGGGAAGCATATAACAATGAACCGTACTTATAGTAACCAAGTTGGGTGAAGATGTTTTGATCAAATTTGCAATTAGAAAACTGTCCTGATTTGATGGCTGACCAGTAAGGTCACTCCATTAATGTGACCCCTCAGCAGCTGTGTGAGATTATGGAATGGCTTTTGCGGGGGTATCAACTCTATAAAGACAAGGTGGGGGAGCATGCATTGCATTTGTTTTATAATCAATAAGACCAAGAAAACTACTATGCCTTGTATATGTCTATCTGGATGTGACTACAAAGGGTTGTCTCATCAACTTAGTATCCATGAAATTGAGGAGTATCTAGTCGCTTATGTGCAACCATCTATATGCCAACTATTGCATATGCTGGCTCACCACAATATTGAGATTGGGGATGTAATGCGGTTCATTCAAGCTCAGCAGAATGATACTCACCTCCTTCTTGACTTCTTGATCACTCTTTTTCAGAGATACAGGGGGTGCTGGTACATATGTACTATTGTTTTGGGGATGTCAGCCGTTGATTGGATGTCTTGGTGCCACATTTGAATCTAGAGTTACCCCAGGTGATAGGATAACTGTTATGTCATAGCCTATCTGTGAAATGGATTCAGAACATAACAACATTGGGAAGAGATACTGAGCGCTTTATGAAAGATCTAGCAGAATGGGTGGAAGTGCTTGAAGCTATGATAGCTTAGAATAGGGAAAGGGTAACACTGACGGAATAGTGAGTGATGGATCATGTCAGTTCTGTAGCAGCTGAACTTTGCCAACTTTGCATCTAGTAAAATAATCAGTGTATGATAGATTATGCACTCATCCTTTGGTTGACATCCCCCAAATATCTCCAACTAATATGTTGGATTACACAATTGGAAGTTGTTAGTCAGGTTGAGCACAGTCAAGCAATTTCTCTTCCAATTGGTGAGATAAGAGAGTATGTGGACATGCAAGTATGACTTGATACCCTTTAAAGGGCCAACAAGGAATTGGTGCAAGAACAAGCCATGCTCATTAACCAAATAAATGATGCTAATTGACAAGCAGGTAATGCTAGTAGGCAGCATGAAAGAATGCAGAACACAGTGGAGGATGTCCTCTCAAAATAGAGGCAGTGGAGAGAAAACTGGACGCTGAGTGGGAATTCTATTGGGAGTTGCAACATCAATATGAGATGCTGTAACAGGAATTTCAGGATAGATGGTGTAGATGCTATTCAGTTAAAGTGGAACAGCATATCAACAAACATTTTGCTAAGCATGCCAGAGCGGGTAAAGTGGTGCAGTTAGTGGTAATTCATGGGAAGAATGCTATAGATCAGCTAATGAGTATCCCTTAGAAGTTGTGATGAACCCTCCACATGACACTACTTCTTCTGAGTCCATTTCAGCAAATTTGATTCCATCTGCCTGTCTGTATGATAGTTCACAAGGGGGTGGTTCCCCTAGTCACTCAGGATCCATGTTGACTGCTCCTTGCAGTTGGAGCCTGGAGCAAGGCAAAGCTGTTTGATTTAAGAAATTACCTCCCTTCATTTGTGATGGGAATCTGCATAGTTACTTTAAGCAATTAAAATTTGCCATGGAAGGGGCTACTGATCATCAGAAAGTGAAACCATTACTGTCTGCTTTGGATGTAGAAAGCAAAGTTCAAGTTATCTGCTACCTTTCAAATAGCTCAGTATCTTATGAAGAAGTGAAAGCAACTGTTCTCCAGCTGTTTGGGGGTGCAGCCAAGATGGCACAATGAAAGACCAACTTCCTGATTGTACAGTTCCATCAAAACAAGTCCCTGCTAGAATTTGCTGAATGATTCTTGGTGGAAGCACATGTGTTACTTGGAGCCAACATTTTATCTGCCAAGAATGTCAGTATAGCAATGACATGGCCATCAAACTATATTGGGAATTATATAATGCTATGTCTCACGTTTGGATGAAGATGCAGAACTTATTTGAAACATGAATACCTTACGTTGACTCTCCACCACAATCAGCACCCCAAATGTAGCTTGAAAGACCCCTGCTGTCACTGCACCAAACTCTTTGGGATATGACCTGCAGCAACTGAGCTATCAACTGCTGGAACATATTTGTCCATCATATAAATCAGAGGATTCTTTTTGGCATATGTACGCTTCACCAGGTCATCCACAACCTTGAAAGAATACCATCAATTTTTGAACTGTTCCTCCCACTGCAAGTTATATACATAAACATTTAATTAATACTTGCTTTCAGTGCAGACAAAGAGGGCATTATGCGGGCAATTGTCCTAGCAAACTGCAGATGTGTGCAATGCCATTTAAGAAGATTGAGCAGGAAAAAGCTTGAGTGGAGTAGAGATGGGACGCTCTACTTATGCTAAGTCCAATTCAATTGTCCCTAAAAAATTCCAAGCATCTTTTTGTGTAGGATTCAGAACTCATCCAGACAAATTGCTATATCAACAGCTTCTGTCAGATACTCCTGTTTCCATTCCAAAGAGTAATAATTCACCCCAAGCTCTGAGTTCTGCCAGGATGTGCAGAAGCCATATGCGTGTCAGATCCTGGAACAAACTGGCACAAGCAATGTGGATCCCTTGATGGATGTTGCCTCTTTAGTAGGGTTTAATGTAGCAATTCCAGTTGAGAAAATCACTATGGAGTATACTCATGCTGGCATAGGCAATTCCTCCTTTCTGAGTAACAAAAAGCCTTTGGATGTTCACATATAACTACTGATGGTTCTTCTTACTCAGAGTGCACTTACTGTGACATTTTTGTTCAAAACACAAAAATCTGCACTATCATAGACATAGGGGCCCCTGTGAATATAATCTCTACCAGGTTGGTGGCTAAGCTTCTATTGAAACTGGATATGGATCACCAAGTAGTATATGGGACTGTGGGGACGCATAACACTGTGTCTGAAGGAGCATATAGCACGTTGCCTTTATGATTTGGGTTAGTCAGGGCTTCTGCTCCAGCGGTGGTTCTACCAAACAATAACTATAACATGTTAATTGGTGCGGCATTTATGAGGAAATTTGGTGTTGTGATAAATATAGCAGAGGAAACTTTTAATATTTTAGGACAACAGATACCCATTTATTTTATCTCTAGTGGAATCCCAATAGATCTGTTCCACTCTAGTCAAATCAATCTAGCATACAATAATGGAGTGATTCCTGTTCAATATTAGCAAGTGAAGCGGTGAACCAGAGCCCCTCTCAACCAAATTTATAAGTATAAAGGGATCCTGATTTGATCAGTGAGCGCTTTAAGCCTAACATCTGGCACATCAGTGCATAATAGGAACTGAGCTTGAAATTGACATCCCCAAAGTGCTATATGGGGAAATTATGGGGCCTCACCAGCACTCACAGCTTAAACTACATGTGGCTCCAGGGCTATTACTTTCTGGAAAGGGGGAGGTGAAGGTACTGCTAGCAAGTTTACAGAAGAAGATGATAACAATTCAGAGGCACCAATTGGTGGCTTACCTACAACTAGCTCCTATAGAGGAAGTTTGCCATATTTATGATTTTGGATTGTGGGAGGATCTTAGACTACTGAAAAATTCATCATTTTGGCATATTGGCAGTGGTTCTGTGGGAAGCACTAACTGGATTATTGGTGGAACAGCATGATAAGGCTATAGAGTTATTTGAATTATGCCAAAATATTTTTGCACATGATGATTATGATTTGGGGTACGCTCAAGGGTGGTGCATTGGATAGATGTGGGGGATCACCCTCTCATTTGATTGCAGCCTATTAAATGATCAAAAGTGGCAGAAGAGATTGTCTTGGATAAGGTGAATAAACTTATTGAGCAAGGAATGCTAGAG